>CAUYPK010084019.1:0-23338 GCA_963574355.1 Loris lydekkerianus
TGCTCTTCATATCTGTTAAATGGATGAATGAAAACATCTTTACTTCTTAAGCAGTTGGTGTCTTACTATAAAGAAAGGTGCAGCAAATCCAGATCCAAAGTACAAAGTCATCATAACTAGTAACCGCCACTTATTTTCCACTGAAAAAGGCAAATTCTTCCCAGGGCCCTCCTCGTAGTGGCTCCTACGGGCCACAGAGGTTGTGAACCTCCGGACGCTCTGTGCCAACATGGTACCTTTGGAGAGCTCTGCTAAAGGCCAGAGACCCAAGGCGGAAGAAATCGCAGCCATCATTGTTTGGCAAACCGGACTGGATTCGAACCTGCCAGCTCAGGTGTATGTGGCTGGTGCCTTAGCCACTTGAGCCACAGGCGCCGAGCTTTTCTACCCTTTTAAGCAACTTATTTTTATTGGTCTTTTTTTATTTATAGCAGTTAAATCCTAGCCTAAATAATACAAGGCTTTGTAGTGAAAACAAGTTACTCTCCTCACCTGGTTTTCTATATTATTTTTGCACAAACAGGAGCATACATTTTACAGTATTTTATTTTGTTTTCTTTTTTTCTTGCAGACAGGGTCTTATTCTGTTGCCCAGGCTAGAGTGCCATGGTGTCATCATAGACCCCAGCAACCTCACACTCCTGGGCTTAAGCAATCCTCCTGCCTCAGCCTCTCAAATAGCTGGGACTATAGGCAAACGCCACCACAACTAGCTTTTTTTTTGAGACAGAGTCTCACTATGTTGCCTTCCATGGAATCACAGCTCAAAGCAACTTCAAACTCTTAGGCTTAAGCGATTGTCTTGCCTCAGCCTCCCAAGTACCTGGGACTACAGGCACCCACCACAACGTCTGGCTATTTTTTGTTGCAGTTGTCATTTTTGTTTAGCTGGCCCCAGCCAGGTTCAAACCTACATGGCTGGCACCGTAACCACTGGCCTATGGGTGCCAAGCCTCACAGTAAGCTATTTTTTTTCCTGTTTTAGGTAGAGAGAGGGTCTCCCTCTTGTTCAGCTTGGTCTTGAGCTCCTGACCTCAAATGATCCTCCTGCTTCAGCCTTTCAGAGTGCTGGGATTCTAAGCATGAGCCACCGTGACTGGCCTAATAAACCCCACTTTTTTATTTAATAGACTTTGGTTATGGATCCTACAGCCATCTCATATTTTTAATAGTTGCATAGTATTCTAAGGTGTGGACATATCATAAATTATTTAACAAGCTCCCCGTAGACCATCTTACTCTTGATTCGCCGCAGGTAAGCCTCATCCTCTGTCTCAATCAGGGGGAAGTCTTCCCTGGATGGGCACCTGGAGGGGTTAGGAGACAGAAGCTGGGTTATAGTGCAGTAATAGGCCTGCATTCCTTCCCAATATGTCCTGTGTGCCCCTCTTCTGGTAAGAGTCCCTGGCCTCACAGCAGAGCTCCTTTCACTCTTGACCCTCTCCTTTTCTTCTGTATGTGCTGGTATGTATCTCTCTAAAGATGGCAGCACAATGGCCAGGTACAGTGGCTCACACTTATAATCCTAGCACTCTAGCAGGCCAAGGTGGGTGGATTGCTTGAGCTCATGAGTTTGAGAGTAGCCTGAGCAAAATCGAGACCCTGTCTCTATTAAAAATAAAAAAACTGAGGCGATGGCTCAGCGCCTAAAGCTCAGAGGCTAGGGCTCCAGCCACATACACTGGGGCTAGCAGATTTGAACCCAGCTGGTGCCTGCTAAACAAGGACAAATACAAGAATATAATAGCCAGGCATTGTACTGGGTGCCTTTAGTCCCAGCTACTTGGGAGGTTGAGGCAACAGAATCACTTAAGCCCAAGAGTTTGAAGTTGCTGTGAGCTGTAATGTCATGGCACTCTACCGAGAGGGACATAGTGAGACTCTGTCTCAAAAAAAAAAAAAACAATAAAAATAAAAAAATAAATAAATAAAATAACTGAGGCAAGAGGATGGTTTTAGCCCAAGAATCGGAGGTTGCTATTAGCTATAACACCACGGCACTCTACCCAGGGTGACAGCTTGAGAGTCTGTCTCAAAAAAAAGAAAATAAAAAAAGATAAAGCAACACAGTGCAGAGGGTCAGTACAGGCTTTGGCATCAGGCACACTGGGTTCGAATCCTGGCTCTATTTACCAGGGGTAACCTCTATCTTTCATCAATGAGAAATAAGAGTGGTATCTTCCTTATAGGTTTTTTGTTAAGATTAAATGAGATGGGTTCAGCGCCCGTAGCTCAATTGTTAGGGCACCAGCCATGGCTGGTGGGTTCAAACCCAGCTCAGGCCTGCTAAGCAACGACAACTGCAACAACAACAACAACAACAACAACAAAAAATAGCTGGGCGTTGTGGTGGGTGCCTGTAGTCCCAGTTACTTGGAAGGCTAAGGCAAGATAATCACGTAAGCCCAGGAGTTAGAGGTTGCTGTGAGCTGTGATGCCATGGCACTACCCTAGGTAACAAAGTGAGTCCGTCTCAAAAAAAAAAAAAAAAAGAAAGATTAAATGAAATGTTACAGTGCTTCAAACATGACAGAAGCTCAATAAATCAATTATATTAATGTTATTAATTATAATTAATATTAATAATTATAATTTATATAATTACAAATATTAATACTTCTTTTTCTTTTGAGACAGAGTCTTACTATGTCACTCTGGATAGAGTGCCATGGTGTCATAGCTCACAGCAACCTCAACCTCATAGCTTAAGAGATCCTCCTGCCTTAACCTCCCAAGTAGGTGGGACTACAGGTGCCACCACCATATCCAGCTAGTTTTTCTATTTTTAGTAGAGACAGGGTCTTGCTCTTGCTCAGGCTAATCTTGAACTCCTGAGCTCAAGGAATCTTTCTGCCTCGGCCTCCCAGAGTGCTAGGATTACAAGCGAAAGCCACTGAGCCTGGCCAATAATAATACTATTAATATAGGAGTTTACTATGGCTCGACGCCTGTAGCTCGGCGGTTAGGGCAGCAGCCACATACACCAGAGCTGGTGGTTTGAATCCAGCCTGGTCCTGCCAAACAACAATGACAACTATAACCAAAAAAATAGTGGGGCGTTGTGGCAGGTGCCTGTAGTCCCAGTACTTGAGAGGCTGAGGCAAGCGAATCGCTTAAACCCAAGAGTATGAGGTTGCTGTGAGCTAGGACTCCACGGCACTCTACCCAAGGTGACATAGTAAGACTCTATCTCAAAAAAACAAAAGAATTTACTATGGATCTAGTGTCAGTGGGACAAGTATTTTGAATTGTTTTCTTAGAATAGACAATTTCATACTTTTGTATGTACTTCTGAAAAACTTGTTCAAAAGTCCAAATTACAGAAATAAAAAAAGCCTGGAGGAGAATAATTTATCCTCTGAAAGGCAAAACAATTTTTTTAAAATTCCAGAGTACATTTTTAGGCATTATCTTTAAGAATGAATTTAAAGGGTGGCGCCTGTGGCTCAGTGGGTAGGGCGCCGGCCCCATATGCTGAGGGTGGTGGGTTCAAACCCAGCTCCGGCAGAATTGCAACAAAAAAATAGCCAGCCATTGTGGCAGGTGTCTGTGGTCCCAGCTACTTGGGAGGCTGAGGCAGGAGAATGGCCTAAACTCAGGATTTGGAGGTTGCTGTGAGTAGTTTGAGGCCATGGCACTCTACCAAGGGCGACAAGGTGAGACTCTGTCTCTGTGGGGAAAAAATAAATAAATAAATAAAATAAAATAATGAATTTAAAACATTTACCTGTAGGGCGGCGCCTGTAGTTCAAAGGGGTAGGGCACCGGCCCCATATGCCAGAGGTGGCAGGTTCAAACCCAGCCCAAGCCAAAAATTGCAAAAAATTAATTAATTAAAAAAATAAAAATTTACCTGTGCTTTACTTGCCATTTTTTCATCACAATTAGACACTTAGTTGATGGCCTCAAAAATCTAATGTATGTCCAAGAGAAGCTGAAGGTCTGCAGCCTTAGCACACTGCTTTTCCTTCTTGCTTCCATTATGTTACATTTATGAGGCTTGTTGCTCATCTTTTCTATCAATGCTTTCATTGTCCTCTTTTTCTTTCATTTTTAGGAAATAAAAGTCAAATCCAATCCAACCCAAGTAATAGACCTCCGTCTACTGACCAGGATGTTAATATAACTGAAACTATACTGTTGGCTGGCATTGGCAGGTATGTCTCCAGGTGACAGACCAAAGTATGCCTTTGCTTGTCAGCTCATGGTGCATTTAAGAGGTAGCTTAAGTTGACAGCATATGAAATTCAATTTTTTTTTGAAATATAACTTTATGGAACATAAGAAACATAGGTAACATTTCCTGTCTTAGGCCATCCTGTCTCTTCCTCAGCCTCTGCCCCGACCTCTGAAAAATGTGTTCTATTCCCAGAGAGTGTTCTGGCCTGGCGTCTGATGCTACAGGGACCCCCAATGCCACACACAGGCAGCAGCACACTCACACGCATACACTTCGCTGAATGACGCGGATCCAGGTGCTCCGGTCATCCCGGGAGGCTGTGTGCACCTCATACATCTCGGGCGGGGCCGCGCTGATCAGAAACATCCCTTTCTCCTGGTTAGCAATGTCCCGCACGATTAAATTCTGCAGTGATACCACTGAGGGCTTGTCCTGCCAGTCGGGAAAGGAAGGATTAAGCCTGGGAATCCAGACCCTTGGATATTGGGTCTTCAATCCTTCTGGAATTCTCAAAGGGTTGAAAAGTCATCCTACAATAAAAGTTAAGAGCCCAGGCTTTGGTACCAGCCAGAAAAGCCTTTTAGTTTAAAATATAATTTGACACATTATTTAACTAACTTTAAGATTTACTTTCATCATCTATAAAATGAGGATAATAATAATAGGCCTTTTTCACAGGTGTAAAATGACTGTGCAAAGTAACAATACCTGTTAGCGGTTTTTATTATATTATAATAATTACAATGATAGCTGTTTGATTCTGGAAGACCCTGGGCTCTCTTGGACTTAGGAAAGTAGGAAGGTGTGAAACGCTTGTCTGTGCTAAGAAAGAATGATAGAAGCCTCACCAGCGTGGGAAAGATGTACTTCTGGTCCTTCTCCTGCAAAAACACCAGCACATCTGTCATCAACAGCATTAGCACATCTGGCAAGGGTAAAGGCCAGAAAACAGTCAGCCCTAGTGGGTCTGAGCAGCTGTTCCTCTCTTTCCTAAGGACTACACTCACCCTGTCAAGTTAGAGCACTTGGTTCCCCTCTTCCTGGCCCCTTTAGTCTCTGGCTGCTCCCTCCACCTTTTCAGATCTCCCACCTTCCCATTCTCATAGCTTAGAAGTGGCAGGTTAGTGGGGACCATGAGGCATCATTCAAAACTTTGGAGAAAACGCTCTTCAACCAACTGATTAGGGTTTCTCATCCTGTGGGTCTACAGACCCCCAGATTATTCACTGGCCCTGTATTTCCTCTGAAGTTGCATAAACAGTTTTTACATATTAACATAACATGTATGCATATTTTTCTGGGTGGAAGGGTATGAGATTTTTGTGAGACTCTTAAGAATTCCCAGAGCAAGAGGGGCCATACTTTCTCAGCCTGTAAGCTCCATATCTAACATCTAACTAATGTAAAACATTTCTGGATATGTGACCTCAATCCTCCCTGCCTGGCATATTCTCACTTCTCATTTTGTGCTCCACAGGGAGAGAGGAAGTCAATTCCCTTCCTTTAGAGAAGGCCTGAAAGACCATCCTCCATCCTTTTCCACCAGCCCCGGTAGGCCCTTGCCTCATGTTCCTTCCGCCCTGTGCTCTCATTTCTATGAGGTCCTGTACTCTGAGACTAAGCAAGGAAACAAAGGTCAATTCTGTAAAACTTGGATGTCATGGTCAAGAAAACACACACTCACTCTTTGCCCTTGGGGATCTTACTAAACTGTGAACACACAGAAAGGGAGGGCTTTTGCTAAATGCTTCAGAAATAAAGCTCTCCAGCCTTGCTATTTTTAATCACCCATGGTTTATATTCTTAGCTGACGCGTAGGAGGGATGGGAGGAAGAGAAAAGGATGAAGGAAAGAGGCTGGTGAAGACTGACAATATCCAAGCCCAGGGAGTAGTGATTTCATGATGTGGGTTCAGAGGCTCAGGTAGGCTCTAGCCTCAGGTATCACAATTTACTTTTATCCTTCATTCCTTACCCCAGAACCAGAGACCTGTTCTTCTCTTGTTTTGATTTAAGTACGAGCCTAGGAAAGTGTGCCCTGGCCCCCAAGGCACTCCCTTTGCTCTGTTCTCTCTTCTCTGCCCTACCCATCCTCCACTGGGCTCAGTCCCCTCCTCTGGGCCTTCCTGTGGTATTCCCAAAGCTCCTGATCATTCTCTAGCCCTGTAGTCAGAATTCCTGCTAGGGAGAAGCACCACCCTGATCCTGTCCTCTGGTCTGAGAGTCTGTCTTCCCCAATAAAACCAGTAGCTCTCTGGGCATGATGTAAAGACCAAAGAAATTAATGAATATTGATGAGAAAGTCCCTAAGTAGTCCATAAAGCTAAATGCAGACGTCAGCCTTTGGTTTTACTTTTAAGAGGAGGTCTTGCTCTAGAGAGCAGCAGTGTCATCCATAGCTCACTATAGCCTCAAACGATCCTCCCAAAGTGCTGAGGTTACAGGTGGGAGCCACTGTGCTCACCTAGAATTCAGACTTTGGCTGCCACAGAGACCATGTTTTCTCCCTTGGCTGCATAAAGAAGTTAGTGCCAAGGGCTGGATGTATTTCCAATTCTACCCCTGACTCTGGATGCCTGCCTGGTCTCCAAGTGGGTCACTGACCTTTGAAGCGCCCAGTGGCTGTCTTCCAGAGCAGGCAGCCATCATGGATGAGCTTGCGCCGGAGAAGTTCCTCTCGGCCAAAGGGGCCCTTGCCAGGCACCGGGGTCTGGGCCCGGGGATCCATACGGTTGTAGATCTCCTGCAGACGGGCTCCCTTCTCCAGCTCATGCACGTCTTGGTCCACATTGGATAGCAACTCCTTCACCAGCCCTAGTGCTGTTGTTAGGTCTTGGTGCTCCTCCTCGTTCCCTGGCACCAAGAGGATGGCATGGAAGGCGGCTCGAGCCAGCTTTATTCCAGCTCCAATTCCCACGGGGTCTTAATTCCAACTTTAGATGCTGCATAGAGTTCCACATCTGACCCTACCCCTTCCCTTGGTCACCACGAACCCTCCCTCCAGGCTTCTTCCCCCTGGGCCTCCCACTCACCATGGCAGTACTGCAGGATGCGGCCGATAAGCACTGGGTACTTGGTGATGCGCTGTGTCACCAGCAGGATGCACTCCTGCACCCCATGTCGCTTCAGCACAGCTGAGCGTGTCACTTTCTACAAGAAAGAAGCATGGCTCAGGACCAGGGCAACAGAAAGGCTCAGCACCTAAGGTCTGTTGCTGGCCCCACCCCGGCCAGTTACCTTGCACTGGCCTAGATGGCCACATCTGGAAAGTGGAGATAACATTACTTGTGTTGTGAGGACCAACCAAAGTAGCAAAAATAACTAGGGAAACTACTGTGTCGTGCTCTGTCCATGTGTGGGGTGGCCCATGGGGTGGGTGAGTACCTGGCTGTCACAGGATGGGGAGTGGGGAAGCTTACATGCACAGCCCCCCTCAGATGGGGAGCTGGGTTGGGGCTAGGAGACGAGGGTCTGAGAGGTCTGCTCACCCGGATGAATTGTTGGAAGCGTTTGTCTCGGGCATACAGCTCCTTATAGACCTTTAAGGCCTTGGTGTGGCGGCTGCAGAACTCAGAGTAGGTCTTACGCATCTGCTCTGCACTGGGCCCTGAGAACTGGACGTTGGGGGAACAAATCCAGGTTGACATTTCTCCCAGAGCCACACGTATCCCCAGACAATCCCCCCTCCCCTGGCTTCCTACCTCTCCAGCTCTCCCTAGTTCCCCTTATGGGGGAGTTTGGAGACAAGAAATGCCTACCCCAGTCACATCTCCCTCTGTGAACATTATCTTAGGGATCTTTGCCTTTCCCCACCTGGCTGATGAGCAGGTCACCTAAGCGGTGGATGACAAAGTTCCGGGTACTGCCAGGGGACAGGGCCTGGCGCCGGCGCTCTAAGAGCTGGCTAAGGAAGCGGGTGTGGATGTCGCTGAGCTCGTCCACACAAGGGAACAGGCCCTGGACCACTCCTGGCTCCAGCTGCAGCTCTTCCAGCATCCCCGCTCGGAAGAGGCGGGTCATGATCTTCAACGTCCTCACGTGGTGCAGCTCTGTCTGGATTAGCTCTGTGGGGGCAGTGGAACATTTGACCTCTCCACTGATCTGGCCACAATTAGTGGGGCCCTTAGGTTAGGAACCTCAGGGCTCTGATGAGGCTTTCAAGATCTCTTCTAGGTTAATATTTTACATTATTATGATCTTAGACCCGTTGTAATCATCTTTTGTCTTCACATCTTATCACCTCAAGCTGTAGGCTATTTTAGGACAAGAATTTCGTCTTATACCCCTTTAGCTTACCACTGTCCCCAATACAGTGTGGGACATGGAATAGACACAAAGTAAAGACCTAGGACTAAGTTGAAGAAGGGATGAGATAGGGCCTTGGAGAGCAAGAACACATTGGTAGGGCCCAGTGGACAGCCCCCTGGGATGCTAGCAGGGTCTTAGAGGCCATGAGGATTAGAAGGGAAATGGTCTTGAGTGGCAGGGCTGACAGAGAGGGACACAGACACACACAACCTGGTGAGAGACGATCAAGACTAGGGTGTTCTTGGCTCACCATAGATGACATCCTGCTGCTTCATCACCTCCTTTTTATGCTGCTGTAGGAAACTGCCATCCACAGCCAGGCTCCAGGAATCAGCTGTGAAGTCCTTCTCATCCATCTCAAAGTCACTCATCAGCTCATTGTAGATCACCTCTGCACCTGCACATTGGTGGGGGAAGCAACTCAGAGCTGAATTCTCTGACCAGTGGTCTGGGCCTTTCTCTAGATCCCTTCTTGCCCCACCCCTCCCACCAGCCACTTAGCCCACTCAGTCTTCCCCAGGCTCCACATGCTCACCTTCATCAATGAGAGACTCCACAGACAGGGCTCGGTTCCGCATGTTGAGGGAGTCTGTGGACTGTGAGAGGATCCGACGCAGCCCCAGGGGAGACTCATCGTTGAAGTGTCTGAAGGAGGTGGAGGCTGTCTGCACCACCCCGCTGGATAGAAGGTCCCTTCCCACATGGGGACCCACAGTCGGGAGCTGAGAGGCAGTCACCCTGAGCTCTCCTTACATGTCTGTCTTTGCCCCTGAACTTAGGGATGGAAAAGGGCCCCCAACCCACTACCACCCTCTACATCTGCTCCGCTGTCCTTCCCTGTGCAGAGGCTCACCCAGCAATATTGGTGGTAGAAACACTCTTGGCTAATGACAGGGAGGAGCGGCCACGGCGGGAGCCAAGGAGGGACTGCCGGAAGCTGTCAGAGGGGTAGATGGCAGAGCTGGGCCGCTCCCGGATGGTTGCTATGGGGCAGAGACATGAAGCAGATGAACATCAGACTCTGGCTCTTCCTTGAGTTCGAGGCTTCTCTCCCCCCACCCTCAGCCCCTCTCTAGTCAAGAGAGAGGGTAATGATGACATCACCTTAACGTTTGTGCAAGCCTTAGATGTTCAGAGAGCTTTTTCTTGCCTTATCTCTTCCTCAAACAAGCCTATGAGCAGACTGAAGCTCAGAGCAGTTAAAGACATGTCCAGGCTGACTCAGCTAATGAATAAGGACTCAAACACTGCTCTTTCTGCCCAAGTGCCCTATTCTCCCTATTGTACCAAAGTTGTCTATGCCAGCAGCACTCCCCAAAATGCAGTGTAAATGACTGATAATAAAAATACAGGATGTGTTGGGCGGCATCTGTGGCTCAGTGAGTAGGATGCCGGCCCCATATTCTGAAGGTGGTGGGTTCGAACCCGGCCCTAGCCAAGCTGCAACAAATAAACAGCTGGACGTTGTGGTGGGCGCCTGTAGTCCCAGCTACTCAGGAGGCTGAGGCAAGAGAATCGTCTAAGCCCAAGAGTTGGAGGTTGCTGTGAGCTGTGATGCCATGGCACTCTACCGTGGGCAACAGTGTGAAACTTTTTTTTTTTTTTTAATAGACAAACAGGATGTGACTAGCTTGGATGACCAGCCATCCCAAGCCCTCATCCCATCTGGACTTTTCTGTCCTGCCTCTAAGCCCAAGAGTTGGACGCTCCTTTCTGTCCCCTCCCTTCTGTCCGACTGTCACTTCTTTAAGAGGAAGGCGCTGTGCCTGGGAACAACCTCAGGGGGGCAGCAGAGCCCAGGGCTGCGAGCCTCGGGGCCAGGGTCTCCTGCAGGCTCTTCCATTTGCCCACTACTCACTCTTACTTCGGAGGGAAACAGACTGCAAGGCAGTGTTGTTCTTCAGCAGAGCAGCTTTCTGTTGCTGTGAGACAGAGCAAGAGAGACACTAAGAATAGCCATCACCCTAAAATCACCCCCATAGGCCTGGCACAAGATGGGTGGTTGGCCCTCTTGTAAGAAAGTTGGCACTGTGGGTAAGGGCATTAGGGCGGCTGAGCCCAGTGCTGTGGGAATGTATCTACAGCAGCAGGCCCGGCCCACCCCTGGTGGGCCTGGGGGTGAGGGTCTGGGCTGCCCCACAGTGAGGAGGGGGTTTGAGGAACACAGGGTAGGGAATGAATGGAAAAGGCATGAGGGCATCAACGCTCACTACCCTCTCCCCAGCCCTCTGCCCTCCCTGCCGTCTCACCTTCTGCTTGACCTTGGTACAGTTGGCGAGGGTGTCTTTACAGCGGTTGTGGATAGTCACATTGCAGGCTGGGAGGGTGGGGTAGAGAGGGTGAAGGGAGGGCCGGGTGGTACAGGAGGGGACAGACCCACATGCAGACACCCACCTCCTCCTGGCCACACAGTCCTCAGAGATTCTCCCCCCTTCCGGGACATCTCGGCCATGGCCACACCCAGCCCCTCTCCTCCCACCTCCCTCTTTCAAGCAGGAAATGAAGTGAGAGGAGGTATGGGTGCTAGCAGAAATAAGCACTCAGCAAAGATGGGCAACCTGACCCAAAGATGGCCTGAGGGGTGGACTAGAGCAGGGGTTCTCAACCTGTGGGTCGTGACTCACAGGAACTATATTAAAGGGCCACGGCATTAGGAAGGTTGAGAACCCCTGGACTAGAGGGAAAAAGGGGTTGCTGGCTGCCAGAGACAACTCAGGAAGCACAAAAGAGGTTAAGAATGGAGATGGAAGAGAAGACTCCACAGAGGAAAAGGTGACACAGAGGCAGCTGGGGTGAAGCTAGGGACAGCAGGGCTTTTAGTAGATGCTTCACATTCATTTAATCCTAACAACTTTGTGGTAGATTCAATTATCCTTATTTTACAGATGAGAAACCTGTCCTGGAAAGGTTAAATTGTCCGTCAGTGGTCACACAGTTAGTGGTACATCTGGGATTTAAATTTGGACATGCATGAGTCCAAAGGCCCCGATGCTTCTGTTGTGCCGTATGTATCCCACAGACTCGGTCTAGGCAGTGGGAAGGCTGATGGATCCAGTCCAGAGGATAGGTGCCCCAGCCTATGCCCTGCGCCTCCCCACTAAGCATGCCTGCCTTTTCCCTTCCAGGCCTAGAGAGTCCTGTTCCCCTCCCAAGGCACATCCACAGCTCCCACACTCCATCTGCTTCTCCCCCATCCTCCGCCCCACCTAGCCATGGGATAGAAAAAGAAGAGGAAAGGCAAGGAGGATCAGCCAACTTAGGCAGGGGGACTACTGGCTGTCCCCTTCCCAGACACGTCCTCAGCCCTTGGCCTCTCCAGCTTCCCCTCCCCCTCCCATCCAACAACACCGGAAACTCTGCTAACTCCTTCAGACAATACCCAGCACCATGCTCACTTCCACAAATACAAGGTGGAGGATGGGGCAGAGGGGCAAACAAAAGTGGAGGCTACAGCTGCCCCCCATCCCCTAGAGCTCCCTTCTCCTACCCCCAACACCCAGTGTCTCTGGATGGAACCTCCGCTTTCCACCTGCTCTCAAAATAGCGTTGCCCGCCTCCCCTGTTCCCGTGGTAACAAGCTTCTGGATTGGGAATTTTGTCAGGTCTCTAGAGGGACCTAGATTGGGGTTCCCTCTTCATTCTCATAAATTGAGCAGTGAGGAAGTAGGGAGGCCTCCATGGTTCTTTCTGGGGTTCCTCCCCCAAGTTCCATAGGAATTTAGAGGCTAGAGCTTTTGTCCTGCTGCTCAGCAGCCAGTCACAATCCCTTCAATTCTGCTAATCAGAAGCATCTCTGCCATAGATTCAGGAGGAAGTGAGGGAGAAGGGGAAGGCTTCAGGCATTTCTTGCTTATACTCCCTAAATACAGGGCTCCCCTCAGATGTGGGTAAAAGCCAGGAGTTCTAACTATACCCAATACACATCCCTGCTGTATTCCCTCTTTCTCACTGTGTAGTCAAACTAGAAATTTGAGATGAAGGCTCTTAATCTCATCCTCTGTTTGAAACAGCAAGGATTTTAAGCTCCACCCACAGTCAACAGAAAAGAAGGGGCAAGGGGACCCTGAAGCCCCAAATGTCCAGTTCTGCTCAGGAAGATGGACAGAACCAGCTGCAAGTCTTGCAGCTTTCCACCCAGTTCCTCCATCACCCCCACCCTGCCCCTCCACACACACCACATTCCTGCTCCTTCTCCGGTCAGCTCCCCTCACCCTCAGCAGCTGTTCAGGGAGCAAGGGGGATGCCCAGCGGATGACAGCTGCAAAGGGAGCCCCCCCAACTTCCCCTCCCCACATTCCCAGATAGTCCTGCTCATGCTATGTTCCAACAACTGCCACCCCTCAGGGTGAGGACAGAGAGCAAAGGATCAAGTGTCTGCCCCCAGCCCTTGGGCCCAGCTAAGCTCAGAGAGGACAGCGACCCTTATGTATCCAAGGCCAAAGTGCAGATGAAAGGTTAGGGTCAGTGAGTGACATTTAGGATCCTGACAACTTACTTGGGCAGATGAGGGCTTCCTTGGCAGTGATGCTCTTGTTGCAGGCGTAGCACATGGTCATGCCTGAAACCGAGATGGTGGTGAAGAGGTGCCCATTGGTGTAGCGGGCATCCTTGGCTTCCCTCATTTTCTCCTTCTCTCGGGTCTGCAGAGAAGTGAGAGAGACAAGAAGTGAGACTGGAAAATGCCAGGGTGCCTGGAGTCCAGAGACAGGCTGAGGGCAGAGGCAAGGGAGAGAAGCCTGTCTAGAGACGCTGGAAAGACACCAACTTCCAGAGCACAGCCTGCCACAGGGTATCAGCAGCAGCTGTCCAGCAGTGAGCACCTAAGCTCTGGGTCCCTGGCCTACCTGGCCCCTGCGGCTAGGTTGCCTCCTGTTGCCGCTCATCTCGCTAGCTCTGGGGACCTGCGTCCTTACTGCACCTCCTGGCCTGCTCTGCTCGCCCGGAGCTGCTGTATGCTCCTATGCTCCTCTCCGTGCCAGGGGGAGATGCGCAGAGAAGAGGGGAGGGTGAAGCGGAGGGTGCCAGCTCACCAGCGCTCTCCAATCTAGGGGAGTTAGCTCCTCTATAACCATGACAACCAGTGTTAGAGCTGTCTCTGTGGCAGCCACAGTGGGGGGGGGGGGCAGGACATCCCCTGATTAGATTGGTGGAAGGGGCAGAATGTCTCCATTACCACCCCCAACCCAGAAGTCATGATCCCAAACCTCTAACTCTCCCATCTATACTCAGCCACAGCACTCGGGTCTCTCTCTGGGGCAGCTGTATCCTATGTACGTAACCTGGGGTCAAGGGGAACTGGTTTGGGTTCATGCCTCCTCTCTGAGGGTCCTTAAGTAAGGATAGTCAGTCAGCTGGCTCAGCTGCTCTCAGAAAAAAATCTCTTTTGCAGTCTAACCTCTCTGCCTTTCAAACAACCCTCCAGGGACATAACCTAGGACAGCTCCCTCTTCTGCTCCTCACCCACTGGTCTCCCCTGTCCTTTCTGACACTCACCCCCAGCCTGACCTCCCACCCACCCTGTGATCTGCGCAGAAGTGGGACAGAGATGGGGCACACAGCTTCCTCAGAACCTCCATTTCCCATCTTTCTTCCTGCTTCCCCACCCTCTGCAAGGCAAGCCCTTCTCCCTCATCTCTGATCTGTCCCTCTTCAAGCCTCTATGCATCCCAAAAAGTCTGAGAAGGTGAAAAGATAGGGATATCCTTCTCCTCACCTATTCTAGGACCTTCCTCAGTTGTCACTTTAGATCTCTGGATTTTTCCTCCATGCCAGCAGGACACAGAGAAGGAGCAGAGCTGGCAAGACCACCCCCTAAGTTTCCAGCCTCTCAGAAATGTACATGCAGGACCTGGACTGCTGAGGCTGAGAGTACAGGCCTAAGTCGCAGGACCTGGGCTGGGAACAGACACAACTCGGTGGGGAGCCTTTGGGGTGGACCTTAGGAGACCTGACTCCCGCTTCAGTCCTATTGGTAGTTATGAGACAAGGCAGCTGAAGAGACACATAGCCCTGGTGTTTTAGGCAGAAAACAGCAGAAAAGGGAAGTGTAGAGGGGCTGAGTCAACAGTGCAGGGCTAGAGGGCACTTGGCTGCAGGGCCCTAGGTCTCAGGGCTTCCTGGCGTGTTCCAACAACTTCTCTCTCCTGCCTGCAGTTTGCCTGATGATGATATAAGCAGAGCCCAGAGGTCTGGAGGCCATTCCCTAATCTCTTCTCCCTCATGAACCCTCCCTTCTCCAATCACCTATTCTTTCCTCCTCCTCTACCCTCTTTCTATCTCTTGGCCTCTCCTGTCCTCTCTTCTCCTCTCAGGGTCTCCAACCTGGGCTCCCCTCCCCTTTTTCAGCTTAGTTTCTCCTCTCTGCCCATGCCCACCCACTTTACCTGGAGTTTATCCAGGAAGCGGAGCACCTCTGGCCTCTAACCTGTTCCAGCCTCCTTGTTTCTGCTCAGCTACCTGCCTGCCTGAATCACTAGAAAAAAATCTTCCCTCTGGCCTCTATCCACCTTGCTCCTAAGTATAGCTCTTTGGAAGTTCAAATTTGCCTCTGGACAATAACCTCATGGGACCTCAAAAACCAAGTCCAAGTATCTCCTCCCACTGCCATTCTCTTTTGCTGTCCCAGCGTTCCCTATGACACAGATGAAAAGTTTGAGCACTTACTATGCTTGGGGGGGGGGGTCAGGGACAGTTTATTTTTGCATGTCTCTGATGACCCTTTTGGTCTGTGACTATACTGAAAGCAAGCAAGCATGAAAATGGTGTTAAAAAAAAAAAAAAAAAAAACCCTGCCTGGCCCAGGGTCACTCCAGAATGGGCAGTGCTGCCTATGCTCCCACACCTGACCTCTGCCCTCTTCTTCTACCCTCCAGCCTCCACAAGCACTCACCTGCCTGACCAGCTCTCATGAAGTGGCAAAGGGAGAGAGCAGTGTCTCTGTGGCCCTTCTCCTCTCTGGCATTGGTACCAACAGGCAGCCATAGTACTCTAGGCCCTGCCTCCCCCACCTCAGAGAACTCACCCTCCTGTGAAGTGGCCCCCTCTCCAGGTAGGCCAGCAGCGGGCAGCAACCGCTGCAGCGGCAGCACATCCCAGCCAGGCACTGTTCAGCAGCAAGCGGCCCTGGCACTGCCTATTGCTATTGTTCCAGAGGTGGCTTGTGCCCGCCCCAGGCCTTAGGTTGATGAGGATGGAAGGACATGGGGCCTGCTTACTAGGGAGCGACTGCATCAGAGATGAGATGAGTGGGCTTGTTTCCTTGTCCTATTCTTTCCCCGTGTCTGTTTTGTTTTTTTGTTTTTTTTTTTTTTGAGGGACAGGGTCTTGCTATGTTGCCCAGGCTAGCCTCAAATCTCTGAGCTCAAAGGATCCCTCTGCCTCAGTCTTCCAGGTAGGTGATTACAAGTGCAAACCACCATACTGGGCTATTTCAGGTATTCTTAAGATAATTACACTGGTTTCCCATTTACCCATCCTCAAGCAGGGCAGCCCTTCCCCCCCATGGCCCAATCTATCCACCAAGAAAAAGGCCCATTCCTCCACAATCCAGAACACCCACCCAGTGCCCAGAGACCCCTCCTACTTGGTTCAGTCCTCTGCTGTCCCACCTCTAGAGTCATTCTCTCTGTCTCTCACAAACCCACAGGGAGTCCTTGCTATACAACCTTCAACCATACTACTGTACACCAAGGATTAAGTGAATAAACAACATAAAAGCCCCTAATACAAGGCCTGGTATATAATAGGCACTCAATACATATTTGAAAATGAAGGAAAAGAAGGAAGGACCCTTGCCTCTTTGTTCCTTGTCAGAGTCTTAGAAGCTTCAATCTCTTGTTTCTCCCTCTCTCCTCCTCCTGGACGGAGGAGGTTTTCTTTTAATTTGAGCTTAGACCATGAAGGTCTCCTCTGGAGGTCAGAAGGTCAACCCAAACCTTCCCTTCATTGTCTGTCAACCCAGATCTCAGTCACTTTTGGGACAGAAAGATGGAGCCCATAGCTGAGAGCATGTGGCTGCCACTAAAAAGCTCAAAGGCAGATACAGTCTCCCCTCCTCTCCACTTTGTCTCCCAGGCTGAAAGATGAGGAAATGAGTGATGTACACGAAGGACCAGGTGATGTCAAAGTCTAATTTGTGGCTCCCTGTGCTCCCAGCAGCAGCAGGCCCTGGCCAAGCAAGTCCTGAGCTCTCAGCTGCCATCAGGTATGTCCAAACCAAGACCTCTGGGCGAATACGGGGTATTCAGAGTCATCTCTGTTCCAGCTGCAATGGCAGCAGCCCCTTCCCCAAGATAGTGATACCACTGGGATTCAAGTCACCTGTGGCTCAGCCCCAGCCAGGGTGCAGAGTTATTGAATATGCAGGGCACTGTGACCTGGGGGATGAACTATAGTGCTAAGAAATAAGAGGGTAGAGGCTCTGGCTCTGGAACCAAGAAGAGGGCTTGGGATGGTCTCAGCAAGGTCCTGTTCCTTTATGAGCTTACCGGGATGAGGTGAAGATAGAAGGCTGAGGAGGAAGGCGGCCAAATGGAGACACTAACACCAAAGCCAGAAAGAAATGGCTGAACAGTATGAAGACCCTAACACCAACACAGAAAGACTTAATAACTGCTTGCTTAATGAGTGAATATGAGACAGAGGCAATGGGGGAGGGATGCTGGTGAAACAGAAAAGGGGTGCTATAAGCCACAGGAAGCAAGATCAGGCTGGGGACCCTGAGACCCAGGCATCCTGGACACCAGCCCACCCCCTACCCAGCCACACCTGTCAGGCCAGGAGCAAGACAGACAAGCAGAAAGCCAGGGAGGAGAGCTATGCAAACAGACGGGCATTTGTGCAGAGTGAACAATAGCTGTGCCAGGACTCCCTGCCCTCCTGGCACAGGGCAGGCCGGAGGAGTTGGGAGGGGGACAGCTGCTGCCTGCAGCCTCACCCCCACCCTCCCCCAAGGAGACATAAACAAACCAACCCAGAAAGATCCAACCAGCTCTTCTTAGCCAGTTCTCTTATCAGCTTTAGAGACACTGACCCAATCTGTTCACTGGGCTCCTAGGTGATACTTCAAATCAGAGGCTACAACTAAGAATAGAGCTCCTTCCTCCTGTTCAAAGACAGTGAGCCCTCTACTTAGAGACCACCGTTTGAAACAGTGACCCAGGGCATCTGGGGACAGACAAGGAGGCAGGCAGGCAAGCAGGTAGATCCACATAAAACTCTGACACACTGGTAACAGGAACACACAAGATCCACACATTCAGGTCTGTCCCCTCCCTGATTCTAAGGTCACACTTTCAGAGCCAGAGGGACTGAAGTCAGATCCCTGTGTAACTGTTCTGGTTGGCCTCAGCAGGCCCTTCTGTAGGTGCCATCTAACCCTCTCCCCTCCCCCAGTCACCCAGTGACTTCCTAAGCTTCAGCTTCCTTCCCCCATCCTCACTTCTCCCCTCCCCCTCAGCTCTGTCCCTAACCTCCATGACTCCTAGAGTCTTTTTTCCATGCCCCCCAAAAGTCTTAGCCATCCAGCAGCCCCCCAATTCTTCCACTCCAAAACAGGCAGCCCTCTCAGCTCCCTCCTGGGCTCACCCAGCCCTCCTATCTGCTACACTCCAGTCCTGCACACAAAGACAGCCTCTCCATTACTCAGAACAAAGAACCGCTGCCGCTCTCCACCTGCCCACCAGGCTCCCATGCTGGGGTCTGAAAGATTCCAAGGGACCCCCCGCCCAGCCTCCTGAGTCATCCCCAGCTCTCTGGATCCTCCTTGGCAAAAGAGGACCCTTTGTTCTGAGGGACACGAAGGTTAGGGTTTGGGGAGAGGGGAGGGAAGAACAAGGGGCTAAACAGAGGAAGGGGATTGAGCGGTTTGGGGCTTGTGAAGGTAGGAAGTGGAGCAGAGAATTGAGGGGGCGAAAACTGAAGACAGCCTGGAAGGACAGAAATGGAGTGAAAAGAAAAAGGAAGCATGGCGTGGGGGAGCTACAAGGAAGGGTCCTATGAGGATGGGATGGAAAGAGCAGCAGGTTATACTTAAATTCCTCCTCCCATGAGGGGGTCCCAGGGAGGGAGGCAAGGGTGAGGTGTCAGTGCTTGGCTCTGACCCCTCCCCCAGGAGGCAGCTGGGGAGACATACTCCTCAGATAATTCCTTTTCCAGCGGCGCCCCTTTACTTCCCACCACAATATAAAAAGAAAGGAGACAGCTGGTGTGCTTGGGGGAGGGGGAGAGGGGATCCAGGGCTCATTGGCTAAGAACCAACTCCCCCCTTTTGTAACCACAGCTTTACGGAGGTGGCCTTCCCCTTCCTCCCCTTCCGACCAGACCAAACTGACAATCACCTCCTCCTGTGGCCTCTTTGCCCTCTCCATCCACCCACTCAGACCCCACTCCCACTCCCAGCCAGATTCCCAAATTCTCACCCCCCATGGCCAGCCCCAGGATTGAAAGAAGGCTTGTGGATTCCCAGCCCCTCCCCAATGACTACCAGAAAACAAACTAACAACAACAAAAAACAACCCCAGAGCATGAGGACACAAATACCTCCCAGATAGCCCAATAATGGAAAAAGGACCCCAGTATCTGCCCCCTCAGAAAATCTCTCTACACCCCTCACCAGGTCTGCTGGCCCCACTGACTCCCACATGGCTTTCCTTTTTAGGGTGGAACCAAATTTCCGTAGTTTCAAAAAACCTCTCCCGCCCCCATTGGCTCTACTCCAAGGTCTCAGCTCAAACGGTTGAAAAAATAAACAGACTTTTTGAGCTGGGGCCTGGCCTGTCTGCCACCCCACTGTTCCACCACACTTCAGCCACCTCACCCTAGCCCTCTGTTTGTCTTAGGCCCTACTCAAATCCTTGGCTACTTTCCGGTTAGCAGAATCTAATCCCAACCCCCTAAGGAAAGTTTTAAGGCCTCCTCCCAGCTCCCCACTGCAACTCCAGGATGGAGCCTCTCCTAACCTAGCATCAAGACAGCAGCCTGGCTAGGAATTGGCTGGGAAGTGGAGAAGAGGACTTCCCACCACCCTTGAGGACTCCAAAAGGGTATTGCTCCCTTGCCCTAAGATGCCTGACTGGGTACCATGCATCTTAGGTACCAGGTCAGGTAAGGCTCTGGGTAGGAAAGAAGCTACAGATTAAACCACCTCAGGGCTGGGTCCAGGCCTTTCTATAATGGATACAGTGTGAGGACCACCACCTTCCTCTCTCAGCTCTCCAGTATTCAACTGCAAGTCAGCTTCATAATTTTCTGGGGTTTGGGGTATGGAGAGGTCATGACAGTTGGGATTGGGCTTTGATACAAAGACAGGGATAAGGGATACTTGGAAAGAAGAGACCAAGAAGTCACAATGAGGGGGACAGATAACTATATACCCCACTCATGAAATGACAGGTGATGGGTCGGTGCCCAAGATGAAGAGAGAAGAAAATAATGGTCAGGGGGAGAGGAACACATTTAACAGGAATGGGTGGTCAGCCTAAGGCGCGGGGGTTGTTTCAGGTTAGGGGAACAAGGTGCTAGGAGGGCGATGAGTCTGGTAAAGACGGGGACCCTGTATTCCAGGCACAAGTGCTCAGGATGCAGAGAAGATCCCAGATACACAAAGACCTCTGCTCCCTTCAACCAAGGGTGATGACATAGGGGAAGTAAGACATCCCTGGGCCACCCCGACCCCAGCCGCCCACCCACCCAAGGGGAAAACTGAATCACAGCTGGAAAGTCCATCTGCAGGCGTGGAGGAGCTGACTTTTGTCTGGGAGGGGTGGGGGGGTCAGGAAACCACTCCTCCCGCACCCTCCGCCGGGTGGCTGGGACAAAGGGGAACGACTAAGCCGTGGACTGGGGCTTGAGGCGGCAGCCGAGCTGGATCCCGTCGGAGTCGGGGTGCACAGCGCGTCCCCGCCTCCGCCCGCCGCACAGCTCCCCTCCGGCTCCCTGCTATGTCTCTTACCGAAGCAACTTTGTTTTGAACGGATTGAACCGCTCGGTCCAGCCAGCTCAGAGGCGACCAGAGCCCAGGCCCGCTTTCCCAGGGTCTCCGCACAGCGGAGAGGCGCAGGTCGGTCTGTGGTCCCCCTCTACTCACAGTCCCACCCACCGTCCCGCCGCCGCGCGACCGCCGCTCCGCCCGGTTCTGGCGCTCAGAGGTTGGGCGCGGGCCGGGGCGCCTAAGGGCCGGGCGCGGGGCGGGGCCCGGAGCCCACCTTGCTCGCAGGCTCCTTGCTCCGGTCGATCCGCGCCCGCGTGAGGGACTCGATCCGGGACATGGTGGCCTCAGACCCTGGTGTCCGGCTATTGTCGGGACGGCTGGGGGAGGGGTCCGCGCGCTCGGGCCTCGGGGACAGGAAGCTCTACTCCCCTCGCGGGCACCGGCGCCAGTTCCTCAAACCCGAGTCTCCTCCCCCGCCGGCTCAGGAAGGGGAGGCGGGGCGCCGGGAGGCGGGGTACGGGTGGGGGCGCTCGCTCCGACCGGGCGCGGGGTTCGTGTCAGGCCGCTGGGACCAGGCAAAGGTCCCCGGACTCGTCTGGGGCCCCTCTGCCTGTCTCCCTTCCCGCGCCTGGGGTGCCCTTAGCCCCACGACCGCCCCGCAGCCCCGCGCCTCCCAAACCCAGCTCAGGCCCCACTGGGCCGGGTCTCCCTCTTCCCTCCCTGCCCCCACTGCCTCCCTTCAGTAATTCAAAAGGTTTAAAGGCCGGACGCCTCCACCCCAGCTCTCCAGGGAGCCCGGGACCAGTTCCTTCCTGGTTAACCCGGGCCCACAAAACAGGGCTAAGCCCACAGACCCCTTTTCCGATTGGGGGCAGGGGTGGCGAGAGGGTGGGAACAACAGGGGAAATACAGGCTGGGATTTCGGTCTGCTGGCTGGGAAGTGAAGAACTGCGAGGAGAGGGTTACCCCAAACCTTTGGGGCCTTCCCGGCCACATGATGCTCACCCCCTCAGCTCCGCCTCTTTCAGCCACTTGATGGAGGGGGCTGGACTTGCCACCTTTTCTAAAAGCTAAGGACCAGGGGAAGTCCTTCCACGTGTCTAACCCCAGTTCGTTCTGTTGCAAGTCAAGCTGAAACTGAGACTAGAAACCAGCCTGCTCTATCGCGGCAGGGAGGGCTCTGCCAGTTTGTTGTACACAGGAAGGTGGCCGAGGCAGGCCATTCGTGTCTCTGTACCCTTTTGCCCTAACCAGAGCCATCCTCCACTTTGGGTTTCTGCTACTGGGAAATTTCTCTCCCACAGTAACTGTAATGACTCAACACTGCAGTTCCTTCGTTTCTGCTTCTCAGGGTCTCCCATTTCTCAGAAGCGTGGAGAGCCCCAGCATGGAGCATTCTGTTTGCAGAATCCTGCCAGATTTTGGTCCCAAAAAGTGTGGGAGGAGGGAGAGGAAATCCAACCCAGATCCAGCCACTCTGCCCTGCTCAGCAGGGCCAGGCTGCAGGTTTGAAGCTCAATGCAGCACTCTCCTAAGAGCCAATTTTAGCTTCTGTCTCTATTTTGGGCTTCACTGCCTCACCACTGACTGGGCTGGTTGGTCTTCTCACCCCCAGCACCAGCACCCACACTGCCCCTCGGCTTCCCCTCCTGCCTAGCAACTCCTTCACCTCCTTTTTCATCCATTGCCCTGTTTAGAATCCTATAGCAAAGGCCAGAAAAAAAGGAGAGGAAATACACCATGTCCAGTACAGGCTGGATGGAAATTAGAAAGCAGAAGGATCCTAGCACTTTGGGAGGCCTAGGCGGGTGGATTGCCTGAGCTCACAGGTTGGAGACCAGCCTGAGCAAGAGCCAGACCCCATCTCTTAAAAACAGCCGGGTGTTGTGGTGGACACCTGTAGTCCCAGGTTCTTGGGAGGCTGAGGCAAGAGAATCACCTGAGAGCAAGAGTTTGAGGTTGCTATGAGCTGTGATGCCACAGCACTCTACCAAGGACTCTGTCTCAAAAAAAAAAAAAAAGCAAGCCGAAGGATCTTTCCCAAGACCAGATCTGGCTCCTCCAGCTTGTACTTGCAGGGAACACCTACAGGAAAACTTCAGGAACTCCCCCAAAACCGGTCTGAGGCTTCTGACCCCAGAAATTCGGACTTACCCCATCCCCCCAACCAAGGATGAGGAATGTACTAAATTTAAAAACAACTAGAGGGCAGAATCCTGGCCTCAAGTTCCACCCACTAGGGGCCTAGAGACTAGGCCTGGGCTGGGACTTCAGCTTTTCTCCCAGGCCTGGGGTGGGAGAGTGCTGGAAGCTAAAGATAGAATCTTAAAGGGCTCAACTCCAGCTTAGGTACCAATAAACCTAAGACTTGAACCTGAATTGGGGTTTGTCTAGGGACCTCTCAGTCCCCAAACCCAACTTAGAAGATCTCTATAAAAGAAAAGGACTACCCCTTCAATGCATTTCTGTCTACCACTTCAAACTTGAGTCCACTTTCCATACCATTTGCTGTTTGTTACCCTACCTCTTATCTTATACCCTTTTCTTTCTCCTAGGAGATGAATACAAGGAGGGGGAGCTGAAGGTACGGTATGGAAGTAGAAGGGTAGAGAGAAACTCTACCTTTAAAAACACCTGTGTTGGGCCAGGCATGGTGGCAGGTGCAGTGGCTCACACCTATAATCCTATTAGCACTCTGGCCAAGGTAGGTGGATTGCTGGAGCTCACAGGTTCGACCAGCCTAAGCAAGTTCCAGACCCTGTAGTCTTAGCTACTCGAGAGGCTGAGACAAGAGAATTGCTTGAGCCCAAGAGTTTGAGGTTGCTGTGAGCTATGACACTATGACTCTCTACCGAGGGCAAAAAACTGACTGTCTCAAAAAAACAAACAAACCTGTGTTTAGTGAGCTTGGCCTGCAGCTTG
>CAUYPK010084024.1:0-11473 GCA_963574355.1 Loris lydekkerianus
ATGGTATGTTTTTCCATCTGTTAACATCTTCGGCTATTTCTTTTCTTAGAGTTTCATAGTTCTCTTTGTAGAGATCTTTCACGTCCTTTGTTAGGTATACTCCCAAATATTTCACCTTCTTTGGCACTGCTGTGAAAGGAATAGAGTCCTTGACTGTTTTTTTGGCTTGGTTATTGTTGGCATTTATAAAGGCTACAGATTTATGGGTGTTGATGTTGTAGCCTGAGACATTGCTGTATTCCTTGATCACTTCTAAAAGTTTTGTAGTAGAATCCCTGGTGTTTTCCAGATATACGATCATATCATTTGCCATTTATTAGTTAAAAACAGATTTTAAACCATCAAAGAATAACTTTAGGAAATGATGCTTTTTGGTTCTATTATAGTCTGTTTACAATACCTTTGATTTTATCTGCATCTATATCATTTATTGTAGTGAGGGATTTGATTGATGAATTTGGTTCCTATGTTTAGCTTCTTTCTTTGTAAATTGTGAAGTTGGGTAGAGTTTCCAAGTCCCTTCTAACTCCAAGATCCTATCATATTGTTTTTGTTTACATAACCTTGTAGCCACCCACTGCATCTGGTTCAAACTTCTGTTTGTCAGCTTCTGACTTGCTATACATGTTAAACTTGTCCACCTGCAGTCAGATCCGAGGGGTGCGGATCCAGCTTTGGGGAGCTAGGCTCTGCCTCAGGGTTGTCTTGGAATCTGGCACACGCCCACACATGTACATCTCTGGACAGAGTTCCACAATGTTAACTTCTGTTACTCTCTGCCTGTCTTTTGCAGAGAGAGCTGTTTACGCTATAGGGTAAACGCCTGCCTTCTTTTTGGGGATGCCCTCAGGTAGTTTGATACTCGTTTTGTTATTTGGGTCTGGGTTAGGGACATGTCACCAGAGAGCACTCAGAGCGCCCACCTGTGTTGTAAGACGTGGCCAGTTACCTGGACACATTTCAGATGCATTGCCCTATGTTGTTGTCACCTTTTGAACCTGTCTCAAAGAGGACAGAGTTGGATCTACCTGGATGATTTGTAGAATTAATTTGGATTTGGGAAGAGGATGATCAGCACCTCAATCTGCCAGCTGTCCATGAGCATTCCTTCCTGCTGTGCAGACAGCACAGCACTTCATGATGCTCTGTATTTTCTCCTTCTTGGGCTTGGTGAATTTTCCTCTTAAAATGCTGGGTGTAATCCCTGATTCTTATTTATATATTTCTCTCTAGATCATGTTGAAGTCATGTGTATGGCTTTTTAAAAAATAAAGAGTAGGGCGGCGCCTGTGGCTCAGTGGGTAGGGTGCCGGCCCCATATACCGAGGGTGGTGGGTTCAAACCCGGTCCCGGCCAAACTGAAACAAAAAAAATAGCTAGGAGTTGTGGCGGGTGCCTGGAGTCCCAGCTACTCGGAAGGCTGAGGCAAGAGAATCGCTTAAGCCCAGGAGCTGGAGGTTGCTGTGAGCTGTGATGTCATAGCACTCTACGGAGGGTGATAAAATAATAATAAAGAGTGTAGAGGCCTGGCGTGGTGGCTCACGCCTGTAATCCCAGCACTCTGTGAGGCTGAGGTAGGTGGACTGAGCTCACGAGTTCAAAACCAGCCTAAGCAAGAGCGAGACCCCGTCTCTACTAAAAATAGAAAAAATGAGGCAAGAGGATCGCTTGAGCCCAAGAGTTTAAGGTGGCTGTAAGGTATGACACCACGGCACTCTACCCAGGGTAATAGCTTGAGGCCCTGTCTCAAAAATAAAATAACTAATAAAATAAAGAGTGTAGAAAAGATAGATCAGTAATGAATCAACCAGTTGACTTTATTGAAGACTTTGGTTTTTGCCTCACTTGAGCTTCTGTTGCAAGTAAAGGAAATTAACTCAAAGCAGTTTCAGCAAAAAGGAAGAAAGGAATTTGTTGGAAAACCGTCGGAAGCCGAATGCAGACAGACCTTATTAGGGCTGAGATCTGAGATCTGGGCCTGGACAGGCCGGGCTGTCCCTGGCTCCAGCAGGCGCTGTTCTTGGATTCCCCATCCTCTCTTTGTTGGCCTTTTTCCTTTGCCTTTTCATGGTTGAATGTGGCTGCTCATCAGCTTCTGAGTATCTTCTGAGTATTTATTTGTCTTTTTATAAGGAGAGACTAAGTTATTGAGTCTTGAATCCTAAATGCCTAAGAAGAACAACATGGTAGGCACAGCCTAGGTCACAGGGTTGATCTAGATTTCCCTAAAGTAAGTCTCTTCTAATTCTAGAGTTATCTGGAGTGTGTAGTGTAGCCATTTAGACGGCTGGATTTTGCGTTTTGCCTTATGGGGTAATTATTCCTTATAATGTACGATTTGTGTTTAGTAGTAGTGTGTGGAAGGGAGTGACACCCTCGGGGGACTGCGGGCTGTCTGTGCGGCCCCTGTGGCTGCTGCAATGCTGAGGCAGCAGCTTACGGAGAATAGGCTGAGCATAGCAGCGTGTCCCAAAATGTTAGTGCCCGGGGGTCAACTGAATTGTGAAAATTTCCTCTCATAACAGCTAATTCATTCTACAGAGAATCATCTGTATATTTTCAGGAATTCACCAATAAAGCTCCGAGCTTAAATCATTCTTTAGGATAAGTCCAGTAACACTACAGAAGAGATAGAGCTATTCATAGCAGCCTTCATTCACGGACCAAGAATTCCTCAGATTCCTGTTTCTCATGCATATGGAATTTTCTACCTCTGCCTTTTTTTAGGTGGTTCCTGTTCCCTGGAACTTTTTTTTCTTTTTTTTTTTTTGAGACAGAGTCTCACTATGTTGCTGTGGCGTCACAGCTCACAGCAACCTCTAACTCTTGGGCTTACGTGATTCTCCTGCCTCAGCCTCCTGAGTAGCTGGGACTACAGGTGCCCACCACAACGCCCAGCTATTTTTTTTTTTTCTTGGCAGTTGTCATTATTGTTTAGCTGGGCAGGGCCAGGTTCAAAGCCTCCAGCCTCAGAGTATGTGGCCAGCACCCTAACCACTGAGCTACAGGTGCCGAGCCTGTCCCCTGGAACTCTTCTCTGACAACAGGTTGATGTCCTTGTGGCCTCTGGCAGGTGCAGTCTGTGAGGTTTCCAGGCTTCCTCAGCTTATAGGATCTGGACTTCCTCGTGTTTCTAAGGCATTTTGAACCTTAGTTGGAGCATGACTTTCATCTTGTGTTATAGTCCATTTTGGATATTTTCATCCTCTTCCTGGGACTGTACATCCTATTAGGCCAGTGAATTATCTAGAAGAATTCTTATAGGCTCTTAGCATCCATGGTCCCCATATACAACATTGACTTTTGCAAATATTCTGAAACTTTTATGGCATCCTGCTTGCTACTTTTCTCTTTTGACATTGGAGCTCAGTCCTAAAGCTTTTTAAAAATATTTTTTGAGACACTCTGTTGCCCTGGGTAGAGTGCCCGGGTGTCATAGCTCACTGTAGCCTCAAACTGTCTTGGGCTGAAGCAATCCTCCTGCCTCAACTTCCCGAGTAGCTGGGACTACTGCACCCACCGTAACGCCTGGCTGATTTTTCTGTTTTTAGTGAAGATGAGATCTTGCTCTTGCTCAGGCTGGTCTCAAACTCCTGAGCTCAAGAAATCCTCCCACCTTGGCCTCCCAGAGTGCTGGGATCACAGGAGGGAGCCACTCTGCCCTGCCACCTTTTTTTTTCTAAATTCTTATCTGTTTCCTACATTGATAGGTGTTTCTAGGAGCATTCTAATTTCCCATATGAAGATCAAATCCAGAAGATCCTCTGTAAGGCGACCACACAAGGGACTGTATCAAACTGGTCACCACACGGAGGTGGTCAACATAAGGAGCGAGGCCTGCTGTGCTGACACGCACATGTGGTGCACATCCAGTCTATGAAAATTAGGCCAACTTAAGGAGGTGGTCTGTGTAGGGAGGGGATCAGGCATGGGGCTTCTACTGTGGTGGAATGACAGGATGTTTTCCTGTAAACGGAGATGGGATGGGGAAGGAGAATAGAGCAGACTCCCATGGAAAGGGGCTGCCTTTTGTTGAGCACCCAGTACTTACCAGGTCTGATAGACAGCCCAGGTGCAGGGAAAAAATGAGCATGTATGAAGAGGAATAGTGAGATGGTAAAGTATAAAAATGGAAGGTTTGGCTGGGTTTGCAACATGGAGGGGTTTCAACACTAGGCTAGAGAATTTGGACTTAGCTATGAGAGTGAAATTTTTTTATCTTTGAAATAGCATAATAAGAATTGAATTATGGGTTACGTTACCTGCTAGTCACAAAATGAATTGAATTGGGGAAGAAACCACAGGACTAATTGAGAAACATTGTACTTAGGAAGAGTTTTTGTGGCCGGGCATGGTGGTTCGTGCCTGAAATCCGAGCACTCTGGGAGGCCTAGGTAGGTGGATTGCCTGTAAACGTAGGAAACAGACAAGCCAGAGTGAGACCTCGTCTCTAAAACAAGCTGGGCATTTTGGTGGGCACCTGTAGTCCCAGGTACTTGGGAGGCAGAGGCAAGAGAACTGCTTAAGCCCAAGCGTTTGAGGTTGCTGTGAGCTGTGATGCCACAGTACTCTACTAAGAGCGACATAGTAAGACTCTGTCTAAAAAAAAAAAGAGTTTTTGTTAGAAAATTAAACCTGAACTAGGGTAGTGGTAGTGTAGTATAAGTGCTGTTAGTACAGGTGGCACCTGTGGTACAAGCCGCCTGGGAGGCTGAGGCAGAGGATCACTTCTGCTCAAGAGAGTTAGAGGTTGCTGTGAGCTGGGATGCGACAGCATTCTACTCAGGGCAACAGAGTGTCTCAAAAGAAAAAGTGGCAAGCAAGTACATTGGACAGAAATAAACAATTAATTGTATGTTAGGAAAGAAAGAGATGAACAAAAAGAGATGATGTTAAGCTTGGATGCTTGTGAAAATGTGAACTCAGAGCTGTGTGTGGGGGAGTAAAAATAAGTTTTTTTTTTAGAGACAGGGTCGGAAGAGTACAGCTCACAGCAACCTCCAACTCCTGGGCTTAGGCAATTCTCCTGCCTCAGCCCCCCAAGTAGCTGGGACTACAGGCACCTGTTGCAATACCCAGCTATTTTTTGGGGGTACAGTTTGGTTGGGCTGGGTTTGAACCTGCCACCTTCTGAATATGGGGCTGGTGCCCTACTCACTGAGCCACAGGCGTCACCCATAAATTTTTTTTTGTATCTCTTGCATTTGAGTGCTGCTAGGACTTTTCATGTGGAAATGTATAGTAGAATCAGAAGTGTAAGACTCGAGCTTAGAGAGAACATCAGGGCTGGAGATAAAACATGGGACATGTGCAAGTGAGGAGGGTTAAAGATCCAGTGAAGAAGAGCACCACCACCCCCAAAAGGAGGGGGTACAGGAAAAGCATCATAAAGAAGCCAGAATTGGATCTGGTTTTAAATGATGTCCAGGTAGCTCATGGCACTCTGTTCATGAGCTTTCTATGCTTGGGGGACATCACATTTGCTGCCCAGAAACTCTGAACGACCTTGCTAACCTGCAAAGTCAGCTTGCCCCCTGCAGGGGCACCCCAGCTTTCTTAAGATAAAGGACTAACTCTTTTCTTGTCTCCATCATCACCGGTTCCTCAGCTAGCTTTGAACATGCAGTCTGTTTCACACTCCTCCTGGTTCCTCCCTCATTTCCAAGAAAGGACAGGATGTGAAGAAGATATGATTTCCACCAGATGGGGTACTTTTTGTACTTTTTGGGGGTCCTTTATGAGTACTTTTTTTATTGCCATGGTCCGGTTCTTATCCATAAAAAGAATTGTTGCTAACTTCCCAATCTAAAATTTAAAAAAGTTACGATAAATTACATCCCTCCCTCTTTTTTCCAGAATATCTTGTTTGCCTTATCTGTTCAAGGTTCCTCTGCACTTGAGTTGGCTGCCCGGCCTCTATAAGCTGCCCCCAACCCTTGGGGGGGACAGCCTGGAGCAGCTTTGTGACCTCCATCTGTGTGATGGGGTGCCCAGCTGTGTGCTTGCTGGGAAACCTCACGACGGTTCATTGATTTCTGACTTCCTGAAGGGGAGTTGAAGGCGTTTATTTTATGGGAGCACTGTACTTCCCCAGATTTTAGAGGTTCAGATTTTAGAAACGTGGAGGTGACTACAGGTGAAATAGAGAAAGACGGGTGCCCTGGAAAGGGATTTGTCAGCGTCCGGCTTCCAGCCCAGCAGCACGTCCTGAATATGAATTTCTAAATTTAATCCATTTTCATAACATGTATGTGAAGTGACATATTTGTGTACAATATACGGTATTAAGAGTCATTTCTAACTGTTTCAAGTAAAAATGGTGGGGACCCTTCCATATGCTAATGGTTGTGTTTTTAATGTTTGTTGATTGGGAAAATGCAAAATAACAGAAAGCCACAATCACACTTTGAATTAATATAAAAGCATCCTTATATATTTGGAAGTACATGCGTGTGGACATTGTGACGTGCACAGTCTGTAGACAACACTTGGTTCCTCATTTTGTGTTTACTCCCGGCAAGCTCTGGTCTCAGCTCTGAGCAGCCCATTGTCCTCTTACTTTAGAATGTGGGGGAGACTTTTGTGTGAGAATTTGAGCTAAAACTGACATTTTGGAACGACAGGGAAACTCCCCAGCATGTTTTCCAGCAGCAATTGCCCATTTTTTGCCAGGCAGTGTCCTTTGTACTGTGCTGTTCAACAGTCCCAGGGGTTAAAAGTTAGATACTACATATATACTTAAGGGAATTACACTTTTAGGCATATGGGCATCATTCTTAGGGCTATCCTGCTATTTGAAGATGAAGTTTATTAGGTATTTTACATTTAAGTACGTGCCTCTAGCACTCTCTGTTACGGCCCTGACGTGGCTGTCTTCATGTGTGCAGTGAATCCTTGGGGTTTATTGGCTCAGTTATTCTATATGAAGACAAAAAACAAACAAACAAAAAAAAAAATAAAAAAAATAAAACCCTTTCAGTACATACGTTAAACTTAAGGCATTACTGAAAACAAGCCTGTGGTACATGAGAGAGTTTGTAGAAAAACCAAGGCAGCCTTTGTATGAATCAGAGAGCCGGAGAGCCCTACATTTTGTTCTTTCTTTTGTTTTATTGCGTTTGGATTCAAAGAATTTGGGTTTGGTTGGAGCCGAGGGAGTGTTTTAGTGCCTGTTAGAGGTAGGTACTTGTTTTATCTCAGATGAGTGTGCGTAACTAGGGGAGTGTGGGGCCATGGCTGCCGCTGCACAGGGCAGTGGGTGAGCAGCACAGGGTCCTGCTGCTCTGGTTCCCTGTAACTACACGGTGGTCCTGTTTCTGCCTTGCTGGGGGTGAGTGTGCCCACTAGTCAGATTGCTGCAGGGGGCCGGGAGGGAGACGGCGGTGGGCAGAGGCTGTTTACCTGTGCACAGAGCTCCAGGTGAGCTGGAGACGTGGCTCTCCTCGCCCCACCCTCGTCTCATAAGTCATTTAAGCTTCTGGCACCTCAGTGTTTATTTCTGCAAGATGAATGAACTGGACTGTGTGAAAAGTCTATAATTTGTGGGTTGTCTGAAAGTCTCAAAGTAGATTCCATAATTTTTAATGGAAATAACATGATTAACAAATTATGCAAAATTGTGTCTTCCCTTTTTATGTTTTGTTCATGTTGGTTATTTTGTGGAACTAGATCTCACGTTCTGCTGCATCTGAGACATTATGCCTGGTGTTTGAGCTTTGCAGCCCAGTAATTTCTCTTTTAGCAAAATCACACAAACTTCTTTTTTTTTTTTTTTTTTTGCAGTTTTTGGCTGGGGATGGGTTTGAACCCACCACCTCTGGCATATGGAGCCAGCGCCCTACCCCTTTGAGCCACAGGCACCACCCCACACAACTTCTTTAAGATGCAATGTTTATTTAGAGCATACATGATAATGTGTTAGAAGCGTCACACTGAATGTCCCACCCAAAGTAATGGAATTAGGAATTATGTCTGCTTTTCTAAGTGTATAGCTAGAAATAGCTTGTTTACATCTGTGAGTCTGTCTCGGGTGGCAGAAGCCCCCTTTCCACAGGGATACTGCCAGCAGAATTTGCCTCTGACCATCTTGTAAACACGTTTAACTCTTAAAGTTAGTTTATCTTGGTCTTACCATTAAAAAAAAAATCTTCACCATGAGCTTTAAAGAAAAAACCTAGCTAGTTGGACAGGTTTAAAAAGTACCTTTTCTTGCCTTTAAAATTTATTAGTTTTTGTCCTCTTTATTATAAAATACTTTGCATACACAGAAGGAATATATAATGTCCATAAAAGGTACAAAGAATAATTTTTTAAAAATTTGGGTACCGCCATACAGCTTCAGTGAAGGAATATTAAAGCAGCCTGTGTGACTTTCACCAGTCACATCTTCCCTTTGCCTAGAGGTCCCATAGTCCTGCATTTTGCGATTGGAATTTAATTCTCAAGTTTTACTGTAGATGTTATATTGCTCCATTGTGCATATGTTGGGACTTTATATAAAGGGTATCAACTCTGGTATATCTCTTATGACTTGCTTTTTCCCCATAAAATTATGTGTGTGTTATCTATATTAGTGTATGGAACCCATCTTTTAAAAAATTGACATTTCGGGCAGTGCCCGTGGCTCAGTGAGTAGGGCACCGGCCCCATATACCAAGGGTGGTGGGTTCAAACCCATCCCCAGCCAAATTGCAACAAAAAAATAGTCAGGCATTGTGACGGGCACCTGTAGTCCCAGCTACTTGGGAGGCTGAGGCAAGAGAATCGCCTAAGCCCAAGAACTGGAGGTTGCTGTGAGCTATGACGCCAGTGCACTCTACCAAGGGCGACAAAGTAATACTCTGTCTCTAAAAAGAAGAAAAAAAAAGGCCAGAGGCAATGGTGAAAAACAACCATGAGATGAAATCAAAGGAAATACTCTGGCAATATGAATAATCAGAGTAGATCAACTCCCCCAAGGAACAATGGGGCAGACACAGCACAAGATCCCATGCACAAACAAATAGCTGAGTCAGAAATCAAATTCAGAATCTGGATATCAAATAAGATTGAATTAGAATTCTAAGCAGTAACCCAAAAGATGTCTCAAGAATTCAACTAATTCAAAGACCAAATGACCAAAGATTTTGAAACATTGAGAAAAGAAGTTGCAGCTCTCAACAATCTGAGAAATACAGTAGAATCCCTCAGTAACAGAATGGAGGAGGCAGAAAAAGGATTTCTGACATTGAAGACAAAGCTTTTGAACGCTCCCAAACTCTCAGAGATGAAATGGAGGGCAAAACAGATCACTCCCTTAGAGAGCTCTGGGATAATTAGAAGAAAACCAATATTCGTCTTATAGGAATCCCTGAAAGCGATGAAGTGGCTTTACAAGACACTGAGTCTCTTCTCCATGAGATTATGAAGGAGAACTTTTCAGACATGCCAAGAGATTCTGAAATTCAGATAGCTGACAGTTTCAGAACTCCAGCATGACTCAACCTGAATAAGACATCCCCCAGACACATCATAATCAATTTCACTAAAGTTAATATGAAGGAGAAAATTCTGAAATCAGATGAAAAAAAAAAACATCACCTACAAGGGGAAAAATATTAGAATAACTGCAGATCTCTCTGCTGAAAACTTTCAAGCTAGAAGAGGATGGTCATTGACTTTTAATCTCCTAAAACAAAATAATTTTCAACCCAGGATCCTGTACCCAGCTAAACTGAGTTTCATTTATGATAGAGAAATTAAATACTTTAATGACATTCACATGTTGAAGAAATTTGCCACAACTAAACCAGCTCTCCAGGATATTCTCAGACCTATCCTCCATAAAGACCAATATAATTCTCCACCACAAAAGTAAACCCAACCAGAAAATTTTGATCAAATTCCAACTTCCACAGTCACAAAAGGATTAAAAATGTCCACCAGACTCTCGAAAGGCTTATCAATATTCTCAATTAATGTGAATGGTTTAAATTGTCCTCTAAAGAGGCACAGGTTGGCTGACTGGGTACAAAAACTCAAGCCAGATATCTGCTGCATACAAGAATCGCATCTTATGTTAAAAGACAAATATAGACTCAAGGAGATGGTCATCTATACTCCAGGCAAATGGAAAACAGAAAAAGCAGGCATTGCAATCCTATTCGCAGATGCAATAAGCTTTAAACCAACCAAAATAAGGAAGGATAAGGATGGACAATTCATATTTGTTAAATTTAATACTCAATATGAGATTTTAATTATTAATATTTATGCACCCAACCAGAATGCACCTCAATTTATAAGAGAAAATCTAACAGACATGAGCAACTTGATTTCCTCCAGTTCCATAGTAGTTGGAGATTTTAATACCCCTTTAGCAGTGCTGGATAGATCCTCCAAAAAGAAGCTAAGCAAAGACATTTTAGATTTAAACTTAACCATTCAACATCTGGATGTAATAGACATTTACAGAATATTTCATCCCAACAGACTGAATACACATTCTTCTTATCAGCCCATGGAACATACTCCAACATCAACCACATCCTAGGCCACAAATCTAACCTCAGCAAATTAAAAAAAAAAAAATAGAAATTATTCCTTGCATCTTCTCAGACCATACTGGAATAAAAGTTGAACTCAATAACAACAGGAACTTGCATACCCATACAAAAACATGGAAGATAAACAACCTTAGGCTGAAGGATACATAGGTTATAGATGAGATTAAGAAGAAAATCACCAAATTTTTGGAACAAAACAACAATCAAGACACGAATTACCAGCACCTCTGGGATACTGCAAGGGCAGTTCTAAGAGGGAAATTCATAGCACTGCAAGCCTTCAAGAAAACAGAAAGAGAGGAAGTTAATAACTTAATGGGACATCTCAAGCAACTAGAGAAGGAAGAACACTTCAACCCCAAACCCAGCAGAAGAAAAGAAATGACCAAAATCAGAGCAGAATTAAATGAAATTGACAACAAAAGAATTATACAACAGATCAATAAATCCAAAAGTTGGTTTTTTGAAAAGATTAATAAAATACATAAACCTTTGGCCAACCTAACCAGGAAAAAAAGAGTCAAATCTCTAATTTCATCAATCAGAAATAGTAACAGACCCCTCAGAAATTCAAAACATCCTTAACAAATACTACAAGAAACTCTACTCTCAGAAATATGAAAATTTGAAAGAAAGAAGACCATACCTGGAAGTACGCCACCTACCAAGACTTAGCCAGAATGAAGTGGAAATGTTGAACAGGCCTATATTAAGTTCTAAAATAGCATCAACTATACAAAATTTCTCTAAAAAGAAAAGCCCAGGACCAGATGGCTTTACATCAGAATTCTCCCAAACCTTTAAAGAAGAACTAGTACCTATATTACCAAACCTCTTCCAAAATATAGAAAAAGAGGGAATATTACCCAACACATTCTACGAAGCAAACATCACCTTGATCCCCAAACCAGGGAAAGACCCAACAAGAA
>CAUYPK010084025.1:0-11724 GCA_963574355.1 Loris lydekkerianus
AGCCTCTTGCCGCGGCCGCCCAGCATGCTGGGAGTACAGGCAGGGTCTGTCTTTCAGTCTGTCGTTCTGTCTTTCTTTCGTACTGTCTTTCTTTCTTTCTTTCTCCCTCTCCCTCTCCCTCTCCCTCCCCCGCCCCCTCCCCCTCCCCCTCCCCTCCCCCTCCCCCTCACTCCCTCCCTCTCTCTCTCTTTCTTTCTTTTGTAGAGACAGAGTCTCACTTTATCACCCTAGGTAGAGTGCCATGGCATCACACAGCTCACAGAAACCTCCAACTCCTGGGCTTAGTCGATTCTCTTGCCTCAGCCTCCCAAGTAGCTGGGACCACAGGCGCCCACCACAATGCCTGGCTATTTTTTGTTGCAGTTTGGCTGGGGCCAGGTTTGAACCCGCCACCCTCAGTATATGGGGGCCGGTGCCCTACCCACTGAGCCACAGGTGCTGCCCCTGTCTTATTTTTCTTAAAGAGCCCTGTTCAGTTGTTTACACTCCAGGCTCCTTGGCACCAGGCTACACCCATCCTCTCAGCACCCCCCTGCCCAAGTGAGCAGGGGTCAGTGGGCTCAGATGCTCTGACTTCCTCCTGGGGGGGGGATGGGGTTAGGACCTGTCCTCCTTCTAACCTCTGTGGTCACCCAAAACAGGTTTCTTCATCTTTCAAATACCTGCACCCACTTCTGCAATGCCTCCCTTCTGCAATACCCATATCACTTTCAGTGTGGAACGACCACTCCCCAGGTTGCAGGTGAGGGATTTAAGATCAGAACAGTGAGGAAGCTTGCCTTAGCATACCAGCTAGCAAATGGTTGAGCTGGGGTTTGAACCCAGGGCTCTGGCTCTGGAGCCCTCATGGATAGCCCAGCTCTACTGTGTCTTCTGCTGTCGGTCACCAGGGATGATAGCAACCTTGTCAGTGGAAACATACAGCCTTGTACTGGGCTGCATTTCAGTCTCACAGCAGTGTTGGAAGATGATCACCCGTTACAATGAGTTACTATGATCACCCATTTTACAGACAAGCTAAAGGCTCAGAGAGGTCTAGTACATGTAAGGCAGCACAGCTCCTAGACAGTGAGGGTCGGGTTCTGAGCGCAGACCTATGGGTCCTGTTCTAGTAACCCTATCATCTCCAGGGGAGCCATCCCTGCTGGGATGGTGCTGTCAGCCTTCCTGTGAAGAATATTCCAGAATTCTGTCTCCTGGGAAAACTAGTGCTTGAGTGACTGACCACCCCTAACCTCCAGCCACTTTCCTTGAGTCTATTTGTAAAATGAATTACTGCATTATGGGAGGAATGAGAAGTTCTTTATCTCTACTTGGGCAAATCCATTAGGATTAGAGGCCCCCCGGGATCCTCCTCGGAGCGGGTGACGTCAGCCTGTCTTTGGTGATTTGCGGAGTGACAGTTGGATAAGGACTTGGGCCCATTTCAGCAGTGACAGGACATCCTTCCCTGAAGCATCTGCACATTAGCAGGCCTATCTCCCCATTTATCAGAGCCCTTTGGGGGATGAAGCAATTGGGCAGAGAAGCATCATGGTCCCTCCGTCTCTGAGACTGCAGAGGCAGCTGCTTCCTATCAACTGCCCCAGGAAAATGCGCTGCCCAGGATCCCAGGGCTTTTGCTCTAAAATAACTATGAGGTGGGATATTTTACCTGAGAAGGGGAAGACAGGGTTGGGGAGAAGTTCAGGGGTTCTCCCTGGGCTAGGCTCAGTCTGAGATGCAACAGACGATGGTAGTTCCCAAAGACGGTGGCTCCTGTGTGTTTCCTGACCCCCTGATCTTCTTACAACGTTAGGTCTACACCGTAGCCCTTTGGAGGAGGGGCCTGTGTGCCCTGTCCCTGTCCCTGGGCAGACATGTGTGCCCTGCCCCTGAACTCCAATAGACTATGTGGCAGGAGTGATACCATGTAGCTCCTGAGTCAAGGTCAACAGAGGCTGCCTGGCTTCCCCTTGGCTTGTTTGTTCTTGGAACTACTCCTCCATGTTGTGAGGAAGCCCAAGTCACATGGAGAGGCCACCATATGCCGTTTTGGCTAACAGCCCCCGCAAGGCCCCCAATTGACACCAGCCTCAGCTGGCAGACATGTGAGTGAATAAGCCCTAGGTGGCTCTGCCCCCAGCCTCCTATCCACCCCACCTGAGGCCCCAGACATTATGGAGCAGAGCAAGCTGTGCCCACTATGCCCGGCTGAATCCCTGACCCACAGACCATGAGAGATGTTGAATGATGATCATTGTTTTGAGCTGCTCGTTCTGGGGCAGTGTGCTATTCAAACAGAATAACCACACATAAGAGAATTAACAACCAAAAGGAAATGTTGGGTCTGGGGGTGCCCTTCTTGTCTTTGGCTTTGAATTCCTGGATGCCGGGATGCTGCGAGCCTCGTGTACCTGGGTGCTCTTGGGCCCTGCCTCATTCTTCCCAGGGTAGGAGGGTGGATATAACTTATGGGGTATTAGGGGATCCAGACCAGCCCCACCACCAGACCCCTCTCTGGGACCTGCTCCTCATAACTGCCTTCTACTCAGTTCTCTGCCACCTGTTGGACAGGGCTCACCCCTGGGGACAGGGGTTGGTCCTCCAGCATGACTGCAGCTAAGTGGGTAGGCGACCTGCTCAAATCTGGGCTTTGTTGTCTAGAAGCTACTTTGCAGCCTGTAATCCCAGTACTCTAGGAGGCCAAGGCCGGTGGATTGCCTGAGCTCAGGAGTTGAGACCTGCCTGAGCAAGAGCAAGACTCCGTCTCTACTAAAAATGGAAAAACTAGCCAGTTGTTGTGGCAGGTGCCTGCAGTTCCAGTTACTCGAGAGGCTGAGGCAAGAGGATCACTTGAGTCCAGGAGTTTGAGGTTGCTGTGAGCTGTGACACCATGGTACTGTAGCCTGGGGCAACAGAGTGAGACTCTGTCTCAAAAAAAAGAAAGCCACCTTTCCTCATGTATATGAGTTAAATGGTCTGAAATCAGCCTTCGCTAATTCTAATAAAGGTGATATTTTAGTCTTTGCCTACTAGCTTACTGATCTATTTTCTTTAGTGGCTCAGAACTCTGGTAGGAAAAATACTGGGCTTCTATTGAAGAGTCCTCCTTTAAGAGTCATAACCCCTAGCACCCGTGTGACCCTTACTAATGGGTCTTTGCAGTTGTACTTAAGTGATAGACCTTGAGATGAGATCATTGTGGATTAACTGCATGGGCCTCGTGACAAGTGACCTTATAAAAGGAACAGAGGCAAGCAGGCCACGCAAAGACGGAGACAGAGACGGAAGTGTTGTGTCCACAAGCCTAGTGATGCCTGGGGTCACCCAAAGCTGGAAGAAGCAAGGACAGAGTCTCTCCCTTCCCCCAGAGTCTTGCAAGGGGCATGGCCCTGCCAATATGTTGATTTCGACTTCTGGCTTCTAGGACTGAAAGGGGATAAATTGCTGTTACTTTAAGTCACCTAGTTTGTAGTCATTTGTTACAGTGTCCCCCAGAAACTCCTATGTCACCAGAAGTCCCAACAGCCAAGAAAGCAGGTGAACATTTGAGTGGATGTGGAGAGAAGCCAGGGTTGGAGATGGGGTGTCACCAGCATACAGGTGGGGCTTTGTGGAGGGAGGGAGAGCAGGAGAGATGAGGCCCCTGGCTGGGCCTGGAGGCCAGCTTAGAGGGAAGGAAGGGAGGTGGAGGAAGAGAGGTAGAGGAGGGGACAGCGGCTGGTCCACCGGAGGCACGTGGGGGAGCGGGCTGGGGAAGGGAAGGTACTGTGGTCCCGTGGGGCTAGGGGATAAGAGCAGCTCCTCTGGGGAGTGGGGCTGGGATGGCAGAGGAGCAGGGAAGGAACTGGCACAGGCGGCACCAAGAAGTCTCACTGGGAAAAGAGAAGCTCCGAAGTGGATCAGCAGCTGGAGAGCTGACTTGTTTCTGCTTTAAAAGATGGAGGACAGTACCAGGTGTCCATGGAAGGTAGAATGACAGCCCCAAACACATCCCCTTCTCCCCTTCGCATACCTGGAATGTGTTAGATTACATGACAAAGGGGAACTTAGGTCACAGATAGAATAAAGGCTGCTTGTCAGCTGACTTAAGGTAGGGACTCACCTGAATGATGCAGATGGACCCACTGCAATCCCATTGAAACTTAAAAGTAGGCTAGGGTATAGATAGTGGGGGGTAAGGGGTGGGGGTGGGCACCCTGTGGCCTGGAGTGAGGTGATTTCCTTCAGAAGGATCTCAGGGTTCTGCAGTTGGGCAGAACTTTCATCCTATTCTTGGTACAACTACTTTCTCCCATAGCTTCCCTGAGCCTCAGTCCTCCCATCTGTAAAGTGGGAATGCTACCAGCATGCATGCTGTAGGGTATAGGCAACAGGATGAACATCTGAGGACCTGGCAGATGTTTGTTCAGCAAATGGTGATCAGGGAAGCATTGCTAGGTGAGGAGCAGCACTGATAGGCCATGGGGAGGTGACATGTGGATCTGGGTTTGAGACCAGGGAGGCATTCAGGCTGACTGGGGTGTGGGTGAGTGAGAAGGAGAGACTGGAGTGTTATCACGGGCCTGGAAGGCCATGCTAAAGAGTTCAGACTTCAAAATTATGGCATGGAAGAACTGGTTGTGTGGCCAAAACAACTGAGAAACAGAGAGGGTGGTGACTTAGCCAAAGGTACACAGCACTTTAGTGGCAAAATGGGAGGAGAATAGGCATGCTGTTTCCTAGCCTCCCAGCAGCTTCCAGTCTGTGGGCGCAGCCTTGGAGATGAAATCGCAGGCTGAGGGAGGAGGCTGTGGTGCCTTTAGCCTTCAGTGGGGGTGACGTTTCCGAGTTGTCTTTAATTTGCCTTGAATCAGGCACAGGTCCTTTGCAAAACAGGAAGCTGTCTCTTTGGGCCTGACATGAAATAGTATTGCTGTCACCTTGAATTAAAGAGCTAGACCTGTCTCAAAGGAGAGGCATATCGAAATAGCAGGTGGGGTCAGCCCAGCCCAGCTAAGCCTTTGATAGCACAGCTGATAACAGGGCTGGGGCTATAAATACCAAGAATCAATCACGTGCAGGGCCTGCTAACAGCCGCCGTGTTTGCCTGTCACAGCAGATGGGAGGGAGGCAGGGCGGCCATTTGCCTTGCCTTTCAGATGCACTTCCTGTTTTGTAGGAATGGGAAAGGGACCATCTGGTAATCAGACCAAGGCCAGGATAGCCTCCTCCGGGTCACTAGCCCCTACTCGACGTGTTGCTTCAGCCACAGAGCCCCAGCATCATGGCAGTCCGGCAGCCAGGCCTCTGAGAATGGGAGCCATCCGGAGGCCTCCTGCCCCATGGAAGCTTCCGGAGGTTGGGTGGGTGGGGGTCCTCCTGCCTTTCATCTCCCCTCTGCTTCCTTTCTGGGCACCTGGCTTTGCTCATAGGCATTTCATTATTTTTTTTTCAAAGGCTCTTTTCAAGTTGTACATGTGTGTGCAAATGTCCACAAACACAAGTGCACGCATGTGTAAATGCACAGGAGCTCCGCCGACTCCTTCACTGGCTCTACTGGGCTTCACTGCCAGCCCCAGCCCCTCCTGGACTCTCCCTGACCCCACAGCTGGTCGGTTCTGCAGACATTGTGTTATTGTTACCACATTTTCATCTTGGGCCAGGTACCTCAGAGCTGGAGGGTCCACACTCTACTTCACCGCTCCAGGGGTCATTGTCCCTTCCTGTCCCCCCATCTACAGGTATTCACAGTTTGCGCCCTTTGCATGAAGCCTTGGGTTGGGGGACATATGGATTCTCTTCCTTTGTGGGGAGCTGGTAAGTGGGGTGCTTCTGCCATGGTCACATCTCCTGTGTGTCCCCTCCCCCAGCTCAAGAAATCTCCTGCCTACCTCCCCCCAAATTACATCCAGACAGTGGTGGTAGCAGGCACCTTTCTCTTCCAGCTCAGGGGCCCACCAGCTGGCCAAATGGGGCATTTAATTGGAAAGAGAGGCTGGCAAGCTGCCCAGAAATCCCAAAGAAATGCACCAATACCCGCTTTGAAAACCTCGCCACACACCTTCCCCGTAGATTTCTGTTTTAGGTACTTGAAGGGGTTCTTTGGACCATTTGGGAATTACACATGAGGTCATGTAGTGGCAGACACCCAAACCCTGGAGTGGGGACTGTGTGGGACAGAGCACAATCGTTTTGTGTAGATGAGGAAACTGAGGCAGAGCCGAGGTAGAGGAAGAATTCAGTTCCATTTGGTTCAGTTCAGTCTCTGGGTGTTGGCTCTTTTGGAGAGGCCACTTATCTGTCAGATAAGTGTTCTCTCTAGACCCTGAAGTCGCAGCTTCAGCAGGGACTTTGGCTAGAATTTGTCCCAATATTTTGGTCCTGTTGGATGATTTCTGAGCCATAGGAGCATTAGGCTCAGCAGTAAATGGCATAACAATAAGTGAATAAAGGAGTGGGTGGTTGGGCTAGGGATTCATTTAGGATCCCTGTGGGTTTATCTGCCAAGTAGGTGTAGCTTCTCCTTTCAGAGCCAAACTCAGGACCTGTCAGGGCTAGAGTTAGGCCATAGGGGTCAGGGCCATGTGTGAGCACAAGAGACTGAGGACAAGAGAAGGACCAGGGTGCAGTGGGTGGCTGGGAGCAGCTGGGTGGCAGGTGCTGGCCCAAGGTCCCTAGATGGTCAGATGCTGCTGCTCTCTGGTGAGAACAGAGGCTGGGATCTTGTGGCCAATGGAATTCATGTAACTTGGTGACTATGGACAAGTGGCTGGGCATCCTTTAGCCCTAGTCTCCTCCTTTGTAGAATAAGAATGACCATAGTCACTTTGCCAGGTGCCTTGAGATGAAATGAGGCATAAGAGCAGAGGGCCACCCCATGCATTCAGAGAGGCTGGTCTGTCATCCAGGGCTTATTTCTGGAGCTGTCTTCCAGCTCTGCCCTTTGCAATATGTGTGACTCTATGCCAGTTTCTAAACCCCTGTGTCTCAGTGTCCCCAACTGTGAAATGAGATAGCAATAGTCCTACTTCACAGGGTTTGAGGAGGCAATGAGATAATCCACATAGAGCATCTGGAGCAGTCCCTGGTTGGTTATCAATAGGGCTTAACTCTTACTGGTATTATGATGATGGTGATGGTGATGGCGATGGCAATGATGACGTGATGGCAATGATGATGATGGTGGTGATGATAATGATGGTGATGGTGATGGTGGTGATGATGATGATTGGGTGGTGATGGTAGTGATATGATGGTGATGGTGATGATGGTGATGGTGGTGGTGATGATGATGGCAATGGTGACAATGGTGGTGATGATGGTGATGGCAGTGATGTTGGTGACGATGATGGTGGTGGTAGTGGTGGTGATGATGGTGGTGATGGTGATGATGATGGTGATTGTGGTGTTGATAGCAGTTATGATGGTGGTGATGGTGGTAATGGTGATGATGATGATGGTGGTGATGGTGCTGATAATAATGGTGGTGATGGTGATGATGATGATGATGGTGATGGTACTGATAATAATGGTGGTGATGGTGATAATGGTGATGGTGATGATGATGGTGATGATGCTGATGATAATGGTGATGATGATGATGATAAGGGTGATGATGATGATGATGATGCTGATAATAAAGGTGGTGATGATGATGATGATAATGGTGATGATGATGATGATGCTGATAATAAAGGTGGTGATGGTGATGATGATGATGGTGATGATGATGATTATGATGGTGGTGCTGATAATAATGGTGGTGATGGTGATGATGCTGATGGTGCTGATAATAAAGGTGGTGATGGTGATGGTGATGATGGTGATGATGATGATGATGATGGTGCTGATAATAAAGGTGGTGATGGTGATGATGATGATGGTGATGATGATGATGATGATGGTGCTGATAATAATGGTGGTGATGGTGATAATGGTGATGGTGCTGATAATAAAGGTGGTGATGGTGATGATGGTGATGCTGATAATAATAATGGTAATGATGGTGATGGTGCTGATAATAAAGGTGGTGATGGTGATGATGGTGATGATAATGGTGATGATGATGATTATGATGGTGGTGCTGATAATAATGGTGGTGATGGTGATGGTGATGATGGTGATGATGGTGATGGTGACAATGGTGATGGTGATGATGAAATCAGTACTTCTTATATGCTAAGATCTGCCCCAGCCATGGCATACAACAGGCAGCAAGACAAATGTGGTCCCTGCTCTCCTAGAATCAGTACTACTGATTGCACTAGCCAGAGGGAGGAGCTGGAGTCACGTGGTGGGTGGGGCGCTCCACAGACCCCTTGGAGGAGGTGACATTGGATGGGGAGGGAGGGAGCTCCCATAATGGGGCAGGCACTAAGACAGCCCTTTTCACTCCTCTGACTTGTCTCTGCCCTTTCTGGATACATTTTGGCTTTCAATGGTGACCCTGCATCTATGCCACTCTGGCTTACCAAATCTGTAAACTTGGACTGGTTGTGTCTCGTCCTTGGGACTCTGCAGTCCCATTTGTCAAGTGTGCGTAGAAAATGCAGCTAGATACACCTTTGGCCCCTTCCCTTCTGGCCCTGTGCTGGAGGCTGGAGTAATTGATGATCAGTGGCTGGTCAGGGCCCTAGGGAGGTTGAACAGTTCACGTCACAGTAGGTCTCTGTGGCTTACCTGGGATGGAGCTGGCTCCAGGAGCAATTTCCCCTGGATGAAACAATCTTTGGAATCTACCGTATATCACTCACCATGACGTCTTCTGTTTGAACAGCAGCAGCCGGCGAGGGGTGAGCGCTGAGGCCGTGCCTGGGAGGGGGGCTCTCGGCCCAGCCCCCTGCCCTGGCCCCATGGAAGGCCCCGCTTGGGGGAAAGCAGGCATATGGAACCCATTTGGGAAATTCTTTCTGCATAAACCACTTTTTCCAGGTAAGACACATGCCCATATTGACTGTGAAAGATGAAATAGCTCTCACGTTTTGCCGGCTGCATTTTTATGGATCTTAATTAAACACATGGCCTCTCTGGGTTGGGAAATTGGACACTCTTTGAGCGGCTCCTTCTTAAGAGGTGATGTTGGCCCAGGGGAGGCCAATTATAACCTCCCGTCCTCCCGCCTCCCAGGACCTCACAGACCCTCCAAGCGCTTGGAAAATGTGCGCTCAACAGAGGAGCTTTGATTCTGCGTGCCTGGACAGCGTTAGGCCTGTTTCCAGGCCCGAGGCGAGTGGTGGTCAGAGTCCCAGGTGGCCGCAGAGAGGCCTTGGGGACCAGGGTTTTCAAACTTCATTGAGCACCAATGCTCTCCTTTCATGCCCAATCTCACATGGGCCCCCAATGTAAACCAGATGAGACTGCTGGAGCTGCGGGGGAGGGACGGGGTGAGGGGACACGTGGTCACTTGCTCACCCTCAGCGCTGAGCTAGCAGTGGGGTAACGGGGAGGACAACTGCCACCGCCTCATGTTCCGTGGGTTTTAACACCTGCCCGATTCAGTATGTTCATCATCCCATTTAACCAGCAAAGACCAAGCGAGGTAGATGTATTGTTACTGCCATTTTGTACTCGAAGGAACTTGGGCACCAAGGAGCAGAGGGATGTGCCCAGGGTCACCCAACCAGAGTGTGGGGAGTCCCTTTGAGCCCCAGTAGCCTGTGTGCTCGGCCACCTCTCTGGTCTACTGGGAAGCAGCCCACCAGGTGAGACGCTGTCATTTGGTGGTGCTCCTGCAGTCGTGGGCCCTGGTGGTCTCTATGTGGTGGTGCCCATGGCACAGTCCCCTTCCTGTGCCTGGCAGTGGCCTGGTGCCCTCAGGTGCACAGAAACAGACCCAGGGGTCCTCCCCCACAGAATGCCCTCTGGGCCCAGCCTTGTGCAGGGAGCCTGCTCTCTGTTAGCATGGCGCTGGCATGTGCATCCCCGGGGGTCCAGCAGAATTCTCAAGGATGGCTTTGGTTTGAGAATAAAATGTCTTTGCTTTGGTCCTTTTTATGCTTTAGGTTTCTACTTTTAGAGAAACTTATTTCATTTTCATTTTAGGGAAAAGACTCGTTGATCAAAAAGATTGTGCTGACCTCGGGTTCTTCCCTGACGAGGGGCCTGGGATGTTCTAGACTTGGCTCCAGAAGCATGGGGCCAATTTACAAGGTCGAGGGGACGGAAGTGTAATTTACACGCAGTAACATGCGCTCCTCTTTAGGTGTACACTGTGATGAATTTCAACAAAGGCAAGTTGTCTCCTAGCTACATTCATGGTCAAGATCCAGTGTTCCACTTCTCTACCTGTGACGCCCCTTGTGTCTCCTCCACACCAGCTCCCTGCAGCCCTGGATATGTTTTCCGTCTGCACCGCTCTGCCTTTCCCAGGATGCCACAGCAGCAGAGCCGTATGGTTGGCAGTCTCGGAGCCAGCTTCCTCCACTTCGAGTTCTCTCTTTAACATCAGCCATATTAACAGGACCTGGCAGCCTGGGTGGCCCCGGGTGCCCTGGAGCAGCTGAGCTTCCCAGGTGAAGCAATGTGGATCTGAAAGCTTCTGCTCAGCTTCCTCATAAACTTGAGGAGGAGGATCAGTGATGACTTCATGGGGTTGACGGCAGATGATGGTGGAGACTTGTCTCAGGATGAGCAGATTCAATGCGTCTGGAGAAAGGTGGCTGCAGGGTGCCTTAAACCAAGTGCTCACAATCTGGATGAGATCACCTTGGCTGCGAGGTGTAGCAGCTCCTTCTAGTATTGTGTCCCTATAGCACAAGGTCCAAAGGGGCAGAACACCTCCCATGGTGCTGCCCTTCATTGGAGAGAGTCCCTCTTCTGGTGCGGCCCCAGTCTCATCAGCCTTTCCTGCACCTCACATTCATGTCTAGCTGAGTCACTGGCAATGGAAGGGACCAGCCACAGGTCCGTACCACAAGGGGCTTGTGGTGCACAGAGCAGACAACACCTGGACAAACTGGGCTCTCCTGGCAAGGACTAGAGGAGGAGCCACGGGTGGGCACCCGCAGGGTCTGAGGTGGTACGTGTGAGCCTGACTGCGAGGGGCCCTCTGTACACCAGGGACCTGGGAAATGGCCCATCGCCATGGCCAGGTGACTCTAGACCTTTCCTACAGATGAAGTTTAGATGGGATGAGCCTTATCTCTGGATGTCCCTCATGAGAAGTGGCATGAATGAGCAATTTTTGACCTTTGCCTGCTTGCCCTTCCTTCCTTCCTTCCTTCCTTCCTTCCTTCCTTCCTTCCGTCCTTCCTTCCTTCCTTCCCTCCATCCATTTTTCTATTCCTCCATCCATCTTTCCATTCATCCCTCTCCCTCTCTCTCTCCATCATCCATCCTTTCATCCCTCATTGCATCCATCCATCCATCCATCCATCTTCACATCCATCCATCCATCCATCCATCCATCCATCCTCACATCCATCCACCATCCTCACATCCATCCATCCATCCATCCATCCATCCTCACATCCATCCATCCATCCATCCATCCTCACATCCATCCATCCATCCATCCATCCATCCATCCATCCTCACATCCATCCATCCATCCATCCATCCATCCATCCATCCAACCATCCACACATTCATTCATCCATCCCTCCATACATTTATCCATCCATCCATCCATCCATCCACCCACCCACACATCCATCCACCCACACATCCAGACCGCAATACCACAATACAGACCTCCAGTCACACAAACAGATCTCGAAACCCCACTACAGCGATACCACCAGCCAGCGCGGCGGGCGGCGG
>CAUYPK010084027.1:0-26752 GCA_963574355.1 Loris lydekkerianus
ATGTACACCATGGAATATTATGCAGCCTTAAAGAAAGATGGAGACTTTACCTCTTTCATGTTTACATGGAAGGAGCTGGAACATATTCTTCTTAGTAAAGTATCTCAAGAATGGAAGAAAAAGTATCCAATGTACTCAGCCCTACTAGGAAACTAATTTATGGCTTTCACATGAAAGCTATAACCCAGTTACAACCTAAGAATAGGGGGAAGGGGAAAAGGGAGAGGAGGGAGGGGAGAGGTGGGTGGAGGGAGGGGTACTGGTGGAATTACACCCGTGGGAGCATCTAACAAGGGTATATGTGAAACTTCGTAAATGTGGAATGTAAATGTCTTAGCACAATAACTAGGAAAATGCCAGGAAGGCTATGTTAACCAGTGTGATGCAAATGTGTCAAAAGGTCTATAAAACCAGTGTATGGTGCCCCGTGATCATATTAATGTACACAGCTATGATTTAATAAAAAAAAAAAAAAGAGAGAGAGAGAGAGAGAGAGCAAAGACTTTCCCAAGACATCGGTGCAGATTTCTGCTCATGCTGTAGTGGCTGGCCAGTGTCATAAGGCCACTTGTAGCTGCAGTGAAAGCTGGGGAGAATAGCTGTTATCTCTATCGTTAATAGTGCAGGTGGGCAGAGGAGGAGGAGGTGAGAATGGGCGTTAGGTCAGCCAACAACAGTGTCTGATACTACTGGGTAATGTGGCACCACTAAAAGAGACTTACCAGAGAGTTATGATGCAGGCTACTAAATGATTTCCACATGCACACATACACACACTGATGTAATGGGAAACAAAACTGAAGAATTTAATTCCTTGTTAGTGCTCAGAATATCATAATAACATATTCATTATTAAGGCTATTTGAGCAAGGAAATGCAGATGTCTAAATAGAGATTAAAGTATTTGAGAAGCAAAATGGATTAGAACAAGATTTGAATATTATTTCAGTAGATCAATTACTGTTTCAAAAATATCCACTCCGTTCCTTCCTCCCACCTTTGTGCTTCCTGGACCCACTCATGTTGAGTTTAACCATGTAGTTTGCTGACATCATGATAGGCAATGTGCATTTTCTGTTCTTGAACTTTAGGCTCAGCGTGGGACTTGGCCCGTGAGGAAGTAGCTGACAGGTGTAAATGGTGGAGCCCAGAGAAGAGGCCACAGAGGAGATGTTCAGGCCAGGTTTACTGAAAGGGGAAGGTGACCCACCTGGGCAGTGCAAAGATGGTGTCTGTGCACGGGAGCAGTTAGAGACCCCCTTTCTGTGGGGTAATGGGAGATAGGCACATTCTATAGGTTGCCTGTCAGGTTAGGGTCTTTTAGCCTGAACTTCTCAGGGGGTGGGCTAGTCAGATCCTTTGTGTCTTTGTCTTAGGTGTCCAAGGAGGAGGGGCAGGAGAAAAGGGTTTGTGTGTGGCTGCACTAGGCCCCCCAACCGCAGCAATCAGGATGCACCCAGGGAGATTTGGAATGTAGTGGATTCAACAGTATGCTCTTTTTAAATACTGCAGTATTTATGGGATAAGTAGCTTTGTAATCAATCAATCAGCATTGTCTAAGACAGTCCTATACGAGGCAAGGCAGTGCATGAAAATATTGAATATGCATTTCCTTTTAAGCACAGTCTCAGCTCTCCTGTCACCTCAGAAAAACCCTGGTTCAAAAAGTTGGAGTTGAGAAAATTTTACTGTTATTTTACCAGCTTAAGCCTATTGTCACTGTAGTGGGCAGAGTTGGGGCCCTCTGCACCTGCACCAAATATTAGGTCATTTCAAAAGTTTTGTCCATTTTTATGAGTCTAGTTTAACTGTAATAGCTCAGTGAATATTTATTCAATTTAATCGAAATAAGCGCCATTTGAATCAGTGCACTTTTGCCAATGTAACACAAATCGATTAATTCCGTCGGCATAAAAATTGGGTGCTCGGGATTCAATGAAGTCAACAAATGCCGTTTTTGCTAGGTCCTGATTGGTAAAGGTTCTACCTGTGAGAAAGTTATCGAAGTGCTTGAAAAGATGGTAGTCTGTTAGCAAGAGGTCTGGGGAGTATGGTGGGTGGGGCAGAACTTCGATGCTCAATTCCTTTAATTTTCGGACGGTGATTTGTGAGACGTGCAGCCGGGCGTTGTCGTGGAGCAGGATTGGACCTCTTCTGTTGACCAGTGCTGGCTGCTGCTGACGCAATTTTCGGTACATTTCGTCGATTTCCTCACAATAGGACTCTGCTGTCATGGTTTGGCCTGGTTGCCGAAAGTTATAGTGAATCACACCAGCTGCTGACCTCCATACAGTAACCATGATCTTTTTTTGGTGGGGTTTCGCCTTTGGGAAGTGCCTGGGTGGCTCATCGGTGTCCAACCACTGTCCTGAACGTTACCTATTGTTGTAGAGAATCCACTCTTCATCACACGTGATGATCTGATCCAAAAAAGGATCGTTTTGGTTGCGCAAAAGCAATGAAGAACAAACCTTGAAACGTGACAATTTCTGCTGATTGTTTAAATCATGGGGCACCCACTTTTCGAGGTTTTTGACCTTTCCAATACGTTTTAAACCATCAAAAACTGCATAGGAGCTGACACCCAGTTCTTCCGCCATCCCACACACCGTTTGTGATGGGTCAGTCCACCAGGGTCCTCAAATCCTCGTCCTGGATTACTCTAGATTGACCACTTTGGGGCTCATCTTCCGTGCTAAAATTTCCGGAACAAAAATTCGCAAACCAACGTCGAACAGTGCGTTCATTAACACGATCATTGCCAAATGCCTGGTTAATTTTTCGGGCTGTTTTGGCAGCGCTTTGGTTAAATTTTAATTCATAGAGAAAAATTGCCTGAAAATCGCTTAATGACATCATATAGTAATAGGCTGAAAAGAATAAAAAAAATTAAAAGTAGAAAAAAATGAACAGCATCAATGTATAGAATACAAAATTCTCTATCGATCAGTATATACCATGACACAGTACAATAAATATTTATTGAGATATGGAGCTACAAAAACACATAACATTAAAACGGACAAAACTTTTGAAACAACCTAATACATCCATGTCCTATTGCCTTGAACTTGGGACCTATGAATGTGATCTCACTTGGAAAAAGTGTCTTTGCAGATGTAATTAAGTACCTTGAGAGGGAGCTTATCCTGTGTCCTACTCTGTTTTGTGCTGCTGGCACAGACTACTTGAGACTAGATAACTTATTAAAAAACAGAGATTTATTTCTTACAGTTCTGGAGGCTGAGAAGTCCAAGGTTGAGGGCCTGCACCTGTTCTGAGAGGGTATTCTTGCCATGTAATCTCATGGCAGAAGGTAGACAGGGAATGGAGCATGAGAGAACAAGAGACAGAGAAAGAGAGAGAAACAGAAAGAAAGAGAGGGAGAGACAGACATACAGAGAGAGTGAGAGAGAAGGGAGGCTGAACTCATCCTTTATTGAGGAGCTCCTTTTCAGGATAACAAACCCATTCCCAAGTTAATGGTGCTGATCCACTATGCAGGCAGAACCCTCATGACCTAATCTCCTCATAAAGGTCCCATCTTTCTCACTGCTGCATTGGGGATTAAGTTTCCAACACATGAACTTTGGGATGTATTTAAACCATAGAATCACAGATTATTTGGGTGGTCCCTAAGTCTAGTAAACGTCCTTATAGGGGTGAGGAGAGGGAGCTTTAATAGCAGAAGGGGATCCACGTGACCACACAGGCAGAAATTGGAGCAAGGCAGCCGCAAGACAAGGAAAGCTGATGGCTGGAGAGGCAAAGAAGGGATTCCTCCCTAGAGTCCCTGGGTAACCTGTGTCCCCACTGACTCCTTGATTTTGGTCTTCTGGGTTCCCAAACTGTGAAGGAACAAATTTTCTGTTGTTTCAGGACACCCAGTTTGTGGTTATTTGTTATATCAGCCACAAGAAACTAATACAGGAACTAAAGTTCCTTATCCCACGTGCAGACCAGAAAGGGCTGACTTTGGATGAATAAAGACTGTCTAGGAGACCTTGGCTGGGAGCAGGGATCCACCATGCTGGTGACCAGTGTGAGTTACTGGGGAGGGCGACCGAGCCTCCACAGATGGGGGGCCCCACTGAGGGTGCAGTCCCAGTAGATGTTCTAAACTCTCTGTTTACAGCCACCAATTTTGGAGCTCTGAGAGCATTTTTGCTGCTTTCTCAAATAGTAATGCAAGTAAGGCAATCTGATTTTGCCTTCATATTTCCATCCACAGTTAGGCCTGATTTCTGCTGATGCAACGAGATGTCTCTGAAAGAACTCACATCTGTATCTGTGGGAGGATGCTTTTAGCTCAGGTTTAAGCATGTGGGCCTGTATTCAGTAAAGTTTAACAAAACTTTTCTCAACGTCTATTCTGTTCCCATGTGTCTGCATCCAGGCACAGTTTGCACATGCATTTTCCAGAGTGAATGTTTGATCTGCCTTTAAAAAAGGTTTTGCAGTCTTTGCACAAAGGTAGATTGCATTCCTATATTTTTACAGGGGGCTGGTTTTAGTTATTTCATCTAGTCAGAGCTGGTCCTGACAAGGCCTTAGCACAATAACTACTACCCAGTTCATCTTTGGTTGTTAACGAACGTGTTGGGCTAATGTGTTGTCCGCTGGATAAGCCTCCCAGACAACCCTTTCATCCCGTCCCCTAGGCCTCCTTGCACCTCCTGGCGTTGTCTCCATTTTGCCCCACTGTCTTTTCTGGGCCCCAGATAGATGCAAGTATTTTTTCCTTTGGAAGGTTTTGCTGCTCACCTCAGCTAGGAACTGATGGGCATTGTACCATCCAATACAGAGAAGTCATGTCCTTTCGGGAACCAACCCTGAGCCTGTAAGTTCTGTTGTAGTTTGGAGGTAAGTTGTGGACTTTAAAGCCTCCAAGGGCATCCGATGAACTCTTGTAAGGTTGTTGGGGGTGAGGGCAGCTGGTGGGGAGAGATAGAGTAGTAAGCAGAGAAGCACCTTACCGAGAAATAGCCGCAGACAGAGAGAAGCCTGTGTTCTGGTCTCAGGGCCGTTTCACGTCGTCATGTGACCTTGGGATGGTCACATCCTTCTCAGGGTTAGAAGGGGTGAGACAAGGCCAAGGAAACATCAGAAACACCTGAAAATACCAGTTAAAAAGACTAATGCCTAATGAGGACTCTGGAATCACTAAATCGAAATCTCCAGGGGTGGGATCCAGGAATCTGCGCGTTCTGCATGCTTTCCATGTGATTCTTTTGCCCTCTGGAGCTCAGAAATTGATGGACCACTTGGCTTCTGAAATTCTTTTAAGATACGCAGAATGTTATTCTGGGAGAGAAAATATTGGCAGAGAACAGATGGGATTTTCTTAAGGAAAAGAAATGAAAACCCTACATCTTTCAGGAAATTAAAAACAAAATATTTGAAGCAGCAGCGCATCAGTCCAGCAGAAGCAGGAGCCTGAGGCCGGGTGTCTGACCTGGCGTGTCGACGCTGGGCTGGCCTGGCTCCAGGACGAAGGAGGCTCCACCAGCCTCTCCACATCAATTCACCTCCCCAGCCCCAAGAGCAGGGGAGAATCCCGTGCCTTGCAGTGCTTTGTGACTATAACTCGGAAGTGCTGCAGTTTTGCAGAGAACTGTATTGTCCTGACCTTGTGCGATGCACTTGATGATCCTTTTCCAATTGTTGGTTTGCAAACTGATTCACACAGGGGAGCCGGTCTAGCCCCTTATCAAATAATAGCAATGATAACAATAATGACAACATTTACTGAGCACTTATCATATGCCAGATGGTATGCCTAGCCTTTTATAGGAATCAACCTTATTGACACTTGCAACAGTTCTTTAATTTAGGTGCCGTTATTATCCCCTCCCATTTCAAAGTTAAGACAGCTGAGTTCAAGAGAGGTTCATCAACTTGCTCAAGGAAATATAGACTAGCATCCTTGCTAGCCCATAAGAGCCCACGTGCAAATCAGAAAGTAGTGTCCCCTTTTGAATGAGAACAAGATGCCCTTTTTTGGCAGACACAGGTCCACCAGTGTGCAGCTTGGCAGGTGGTTGGCACCTTTATGTGAGGAAGAAGCAGCCCCTTCCTCCAGATGGAACCAAGTCCAAGTGGGCACGTGTAGCTTGTTGAAGACAAGACAACCTGGACGTTACCCCTCCTTCACCTCCTCATGTGGGAGCAGGGTGCAGATCACAATTTTCTAATCCACACCAGGTAGCCCCCCCGCCCCCCCACGACTGAGTAGAAAGGCTGGGATTTGATTCTAGGCTGTCTGAATCCTTATGAACTGAATAGTAACTGAAGAGACTATACTTCTCACCACAACAAATTCCGGTCCTTGGCAATACACAAAAATAACCTACGCTTTTCTGTGTTTTATACAAGGGGCACATATGAGAGCCTACAGAATGATAAGACTTAGTAAATGTAGACTATAAATGTCTTAGCACAAGAAAAAACTAAGAAAATGCCAGGAAGGCTATGTTAACCAGTGTGATGAAAATGTGTCAAACGGTCTATAAAACCAGTGTGTGGTGCCCCATGATCACATTAATGTACACAGCTATGATTTAATAATAAAATAAAATAAAATAAAATAAAATAAAATAAAATAAAATAAAATAAAATAAAATAAAATAAAATAAAAAAGATAAGAGCACTCACCACTCAGGCACCAGGTGACGGGTCACTCGGCAGAACAAGGCTGACCTTGTTTCCGACCCCTTGTTGTCCTTTTTCTCAATCAGATATTTCTAAAGTTGTATTCACAACACATATTGACAGTTGGTTTGAAACAGGGCATAAGAGGGATCCTGAGGTTGAATCACACATCATGAGAAGCATGATGATTATGCAAATAAAGCTCAAGATGGTCCTCATTCACGTCCACCGGCAGCGTCAATCGGAACAGAATGCTTACCTAACTCACACAGCTGGTATTCCAAAACGAATGTTCAAAAGAGAAGCTTTTATTAAGAACTCTGGAAACTCAGCAGTGAAGAAACAAAAAATTTGATTAGAAAATAGAGCAAAGGCACGAAGAACAGATGATTCACTGAAGAGGAGATACCAGTGGCAGATAAGCTCATGGAGACATGTTTCACATCATTGGGGAGAGGGGATGCAAATTAAAGCCACATAGAGAGTTCATCATACAGAAATGGATAAAATAAGGTGGCACCTGTGGCTCAAAGGAGTGGGGAGTTGGCCCCATGTGCCGGAGGTGGCAGGTTCAAACCCAGCCCTGTCCCCAAACTGCAAAACAAACAAACAGAAATGGATAAAAAAAAAAAAAAAAAAAAAAAAACAGCAGTAACACCAAATGCTGGGAAGGATGCAGAGAAACTGGACTGCTCATACGTCGCTGATGGGAATGTAAAATGGTACAGCCACTCTGGAAAACAGTTCGACAGTTCTTATAAATTAAACATACACTCACCATAGAGCCCTGGCACAGCCACATGGGCCATTATGTCAGAGGAATGAAAACTTATGTCCCTATGAAAACCTGTGCATGAATGTTCCTATCGATAGAAGTTTTATTTATAACAGCTCCAAACTGGGAGCCACCCAAGTTTTCCTCGGTGAATGAATGGCCAAGCAAACTGTGATACATCCATACCAGGGGATGTTACTCTATAACGAAAAGGCGAATGAATCCTAAGCGAATTATGTTGAGTGAGACAAAGCCGGTCTCTAAAGGTTCTATACTGTACGGCTCTATTTATACAAAGCTCTTGCAGTAAAACTGTAGAGATGGAGGTCCGATGGGGACCACCACAGGTGAGGGATTTGATGGAGGCAGCTGTAAAGAGGGAACCTCTAGGAGCCTTGCGAGGAAGGAACAATACAGGGTTTTAATTGGGTGGTGGTGGTGGTTACACAAATCTGCACAAGGGATAAAATTACACAGAAACATCCGTACACAAGCAAATGAGTGTGTAAAAATCAGTGAAAACTGAACGGGCTCTCTGATTGTATCAGTGTCAATTACTCGGTTGTGATACTGTGCTAGAGTTATGCAAGATGCTTCGAGGAGAAACCGGATAAACTCAGATACGGAATGCCTTTCTCTCTCTCTCTGTATAATTAGTTATTTCTTGTGAATCCATAATTAAGTCAAGATAAAAATCACAATTAGGAAATGTTCACACACTACGTAGCATTAGGCCACAGGACATTTATTATGCAGCATGTGAATATAGTAGAAATACTATAATTAGTATGTTGAGAAGTGAAAAAAGATACGTTTTAATCACAATTGTATCTATACATACTATAATTAGTATGTTGAAATACTATAGTATATTTAAATACTATACTTAGTATTTAAATACTATATTTAGTATTTAAATATACTATATACTAAATTAGTCTATAATTAGTATGTTGAAAAGTGAAAAAAGATACGTTTTAATCACAATTATATCTGATTGAATTTTTCATACACTAAGAACAAATATGACTGACATCCAAGGCAGTCTAAATGTTTGACTCATGTCTCCATGTTTAGAACTCAGACCTGTGCTGGAGGTACACTGTGGCCTCTACTCCACCACGAGGAAGGATGACTTAAGGACTTCATGCAACCATTTGGGTGGAACCAGAGCCCGTTATCCTACATGAAGTATCTAAAGGGTGGATGGAATAACAAACACCACATGTACTCGCTAGTAAATTGGAACGAACCAATGGGCACACACGCTGGGAGGGAAGTAAAACTCAGAGGAAATGCAGCAACAGGGGGAGAGAAAACACGCCAGGTGATGGGCACACCTACAGCCCGGACTCCGGCACGGCAAAATTGACACGTGTAACCAAAAACATTTGTACCCCATAATACTTTGAAATTAAATAAAAAAGACCTGTGCTAGAGAAATCCTCTCACGTATGCATAAGCAAGCATGCATGAAGAAGCTAATAGCTATGCAGTTTGTAATAGCGACCATCTAGGAACAACCCAAATGTCCATCCCCACCTTATGAAGTTCCTCTGTATGGAGCAGAAGGCAGCAGGTGGCAGGAATGCAGGAGGTATGTGTGCACGTGCATACGTTCATATGTATACATAGTTTTTTTTGTAAGAAAAAGAAAAAAACACAGACATACTTTATGTGTTTGTATAAATGAAGAGAGAAATGATCTGGAAAGATGCAGCCCAACTGACAGCAGATATTCAGTGACAGGGTTAAGTGTTTGCTCAGTAGTGAGCCGTGCACTTTACAAACTTTATTTCATTCAGTCCTTAACAACAGCCCCAGGAGGAAGGCACTGCGGTTGTGAAATTCCGTCTTCCAGGAGGGCAGCTGGAGTTGGGAAGCAGCTGCCCAAGGTCATGGGTCTCAGCTGGGAGTTGACTTCATCTGCCCTATTCCCAAGCCAGGGCAATGTGTCCCACGAGTGACCTTGGATTCTCCTGCGGGGTCCCCCAGGAAGGGTTAATCCGGGCGTCTGAGAGAAGACTCACTGCTGGTGGTAAAGCTGAGCTGGGGAGGGAAAGGACAGCCAGGCGGAGAAGCCAAGTGGGTGTCCAGACCTCACAGTCACTGCGTGCTTAGCTCAGAGGCTATTGAGCATCAGGCCACTGTTTGCTCCGTGAAACCCAATGACAGCACAGAGCTGCTGCTGTCTCCCTTCCCTGCCGTGGCTGTGCCGTTGGTGCTGATCCCTTCTGGAAGCAGGAACCCCATTCACCCCCTCTCCGAAGCATGGCTCTCCCAATGGGAGGAAGTGTCTGAGGTGGGGGAGAGAGATTAGAGGGGATGGGGGAGAAAAAAAGAGGGGACAGCTGTTGGAAGTGGTCCCTACTCTGACCTGGAAATCTGATGAGCGCAGGAAGGTGGAGAAACTGACCCTGGCTGGGCTCCCATCCTATTGCAGACATGAACTCACAGCCATTATTTCCCTCTACAGATGAGGAGCTTAGGTGATTTTGCTTTTTAAATTAAAAAAAAAAGCAACACCTTTTACTCTCCCCCTTTTTTTAAAATCTCACCTTCACTGATTGCTTTTATAGAAGCCTCCTCCCACTCCCTGCTCCAGGGAAACCTTTTCTGTGACCTGTTGGCTTTCCCAGCCTATGGGCTTTCCCTGGGTAGCACTTCCCCCACCTGGAATGGTAATTAAATAATTAGTAGTGCAGCTACTGATTTGATCTCTTTCTTCCCCTCTGGAATGTAAACTTCAAGAAGGCAGAGGCCGAATTCCGCTAATTACTGAATCTCTCTTATCCAACACAGTGCCCTGCATGTAGCAGGTGCCCAATAAACACAGATACACGGGTGGCATATTAAAAATAAAACAAAGGTTTCAAGGTATTACGACTATAATGAATATAGTAAAATATTTGTTGATGTGAAATCTTGCTTCATCTTATTTACCCCCTATGAAGTACAAGGCTTTTGCCAAGCATGGGGAATGCAGCATCCTAGGACAGATGATAAAACAGACAGAACAGACACTGTCCTTGACTTCACAGATAAAGCTCACTGTCTGGGGCGGAGGGCTTTGTGGTGGAGCTCTGGGAGCTGAAGCCTTGCATGAATGTCGGTCGAGGTGGGTCTATTGGTCCCTGAGGCTGGTGCCTGGCTCAAGATCTGTCTGTAGCCTTTCTAAAGGCTCCCGGGGAAGCCCAATGTATATTCTGCCACTGTCTCCTGGTACCTGATTATCTGGGCGTTTCACGAATGCCTTAAAGACCCCGTCAAGGGATCCCATGGAACAGTCTTCAGGTTGAAGTCAAGAAAGAATTGGGTTTCTGTTCGGCCTCTGCATCTTAGCACTATGCGACCTTGGGGAAGGTTCTCAGACCCTCGGAGCCTGCAGCAAGGAGAGTTGCTTTCCACGCCACAGTAGGAAATGTGATGGTTACGTGAGAAAATGCACAGTATGCTCCAGGCTCAGGCTGAGCCCCTAGAACCCGGACCCCACAGTGTAGAGGAGGAGTTCCCATCTCTTCCCTTTTCTCCCTGTGCTCTCCCAGGAAGGACTCTTGTGCGTTTCTGGGCTTCCGGGAGAACTTCAGGCATCCTGTAGCCTCCCAGGCAGGTTAGGAGACTCTAATGAGGCCTTTGGGATTTCTGCCGGAGTTCATTCCTGGACCAGCACTCACCTGGTCACGAGAAACACACAAACCCATCACATTTATCATCTGCAGTTTTACACTTCCCTACCCGGCAGGAGGCTGCTTTTTCCTTAAAGACCAAGAGTCATTTTGCCACTCTAAAAAAGGTGTTTGTCTCCCTCCTCCTCGTCCCTGCCTTCCACTCTCCTCCGTTCTCTCCCTTCTCCTCCTGCCTTTCTTCCCTCCTTTCTCTGTTACCCTCTCTCTCTCTGAACTGGTTGCTTTGGCTCTGCGCCACCGTCATCATCACTATCATCACGGCCATCATCACTGTTCACTTTGCCATTGGATACCTATTTCCAGGACGCTCCGTGACATAATTAAATGCCTTTTACAAAAGGCACATCCAAAACATGGGGCATGACCTCAATGAATCTGCTGGAGCATTTTTAATTTCCTTCCCTTTCCTTCCTGAGTGTTTATAAGAAGAGAACAAATTACAGCTAGGAACAAAAAGGAAAAGAGCTGGAATATTTTCCAGGCAGGGACAGCAGTGCCTACTTGGCACCTCCCCCGAGATGTCCGGCAGGTGCGTCAGACACAGACGACGCCAGACGGGACGCTGCATCCCTGCTCTCCCCATCCTTCCCGCCTTTTGTGGCAACCTGTCATTCCAGGTGGTTGGACTTGTCCTCGATTTCGCGATTTCTTTCCAGCTCTATCCAATCTTCCAGCTCTTGCTCTACCTCAAAACATGCCCAGAGTCCAAACAATTTCCACTATTCCTACTGTGACCTCACCCTCCATTATGTCTCACCTGGATTCCTATGAATCCTCCCAAATGTTTTCCCTGCTTCTTCATTAGCCCTTACCTTTGCGGTCTATTTTCAACACAAGATAAGTCAAATCACATCCTGATATCATTCTTTTGCCTGAAATCTTGCAATGGTGCCCAATTCACTCAGTGCAAAAGCTTAATTTCTTGCAACATCTGGTGCTTCATTCCCTGTCGGACCCCATTTCCCAGTCTTCCCCACTCATTTTCTCTGCTTCAATCACCCGGGCTTCCTCACTCTCCTTTGAACATACCACATCTGCTTTCACTGTAGGGCCTGTACCAGGCTGTCTGGAATGCTCTCTCTCCAAATACCACTTGGCTCCCTCCTTCCCTTCCCTCACCTTGTTGTCTAAATGTCATCTTCATAATAAAATCTACCCCCACCATCCTATTTCATGCTGCAAAGTGCTGTCCTGGATGACATTCCTCACTCCCCTCATCCTGCTGTTCCTTCTCTTCCTTCTACAGCACTCATCACATTACTAAATGATTAATCAGTGACTTGCTTACCTACTATCTGTCAAGTTCCCTAATAGAATGTAAGCTCTTCAAGAGTAAGAATCTTTGTTTTGCTTTCCAGTGTATCGCAAGCACTTAGAATAATGTCTGGCACATAGCAAGCACTCAATCCATATATTTGAATGAATAAAAACATGCATCATTGGCTTGGTGCACATAGCACAGTGGTTACGGTACCAGCCACATACACCAAGGGTGGTGGGTTCAAGTCCAGCCTGGGTCAGCTAAAACAACAATGGCAACTGCAATTAAAAAAAAAAAAAAAAAGCCAGGCATTGTGGTGGGCACCTGTAGTCCCAGTTACTTGGGAGGCTGAGGCAAGAGAATCACTTAAACCCAAGAGTTGGGGGTTGCCATAACATTCTACCCCAGGTGACATAGTGAGACTCTGTCTCAAAAAAACAAAAGCAAAAACATGCCTCATCAACATGTCCCCCATCTGCATTTTGGGAGACTGGAAATGCACCGTCCATCCATCCATTCACTCAGCACATACCTACAGTTGCCTGCTGTATGTCAGACACTGTGCCAGTTGCTGAGATTTAAGGATGGGTAAAACCAGATGTGGTTCCTGGTCTCATGGAAGTGAATGTAATAAAATGATTTCTGGGGACATTTTTTTTTTTTTTTTTATGGAGACAGTCTCACTCTGTTACCGAGGCTAGATGCATCAGCCTAACTCACAGAAACCTCAAACTCCTGGCTTCAAGTGATTCTCTTGCCTCAGCCTCCAGAGTACCTGGGACTATAAGCACCTGCCAGTATGTCCAGCTAATGTTTTCTGTTTTTGGTAGAGATAGGGTCTCACTCTTGCTCAAGTTGGTCTAGAACTCCTGGGATGGAGTGATCCTTAGCACCTCCACGTTCCAGAGTGCTAGAGCTACAGGTCTGAGTCACTGTGCCTGGCCTGATCCCTGTGGAATTTGAGCTGTGATCAATACTAGTAGGGTGAGATGAATGTGTTGAAGGCCAGAGTAGAGGATTTGAGTTTATTGTAAGGACAGAAGCTTTCCCCCAAGGAAAGGAGAGATGAGCTAAGAAGGATGAAGAGAGTTTACCTCGAGGATAGATGGATATGGACGGGGCAGGGAGATGTTCCAGGCAAAGGGAATGGTCACAACTCAGTGGTGGGAAGAAACATGGTGGTTGGAAGAATAGAGAGAAGGTGAGAGTTGGTGGAGTGGCATGAGGAGTCCAAGTGAGGCCTGACATGTGGGCAGGGGCCAAATTGTACAGAATTGTACAAATTGTTCCAGGCCAAGGTCAGGGCCTTGGGCTCTGTCACAGAAACAATGGACATCATTGCAGGGTTTCAAGAAAGTAGGTTGAGATGGTAAGAACCATGTGTTGCAGAGGCCCCCGGGCTGTAGAGTGATTGGGAAGGACAGAAGTGGGAGCAGAGTCCCGCAAGGAAGCTGCTGGAGGGGCTGGAGGCCTGCGCTGGTACGATACAGACGCAGATGAAGAGGCATAGATGGTGCCACATTCTGTTTTGTAAAATGCACACTTTTTTGCCCAAATTTTTGAGGGAAAATAAGGATGCACATTATACACAGATAATACTAATTCTGTATTTACATGAATGTTTTTAATTCTTTTATTTATGTTTATGCATGAAAAGTGTCACTTGAAAGGGCAATAAGAGTATCCATGTGTAAAAGAAAACCCCAGAATATAGTGGTCACTTTTGCTGAATTTAGGGCAAACTTGCAACATAAAAATTTTTGGCCAACAAAGAGCTCTGTGTCTCTCTTTGTACACTTGAGGCAGGAGCTAGAAATCTAGCTGACGTTTTTACAAAAATTATTGGAAAATCCCCAGGAAATTGTCAAAATGGTTTTGTACACTGCAAGCTTTAAATTTGAATTAAATAATTAAAATGAAGTTTTTTTTTCTCCCTGAAAGTTTGGACCTAAAAACATGGGTGTGCGTTATACACAGCAAAACGTGGCTGTAGGAAAGGTGCATTGGAGAAGTCAGTTTGTTCTGTGCTCCCAGCTGAGCCCTCTTTTAAAAACAGGCAAACTCCAAAGGGTCCCTTTAAGACTCTTGGGAAGATTCTGGTGTTGATGTGTCTGGAGGTGGCTAAGAGTATTTGTGGGGAGCAGAGGAGGTGAGCTGCCTCTGTCTGCCATGGCAACTTTCATCTCTATCACCTCCGCTCCCTGACCAGCTCCACCTATACTAAAAAGTCCTGCTGTCCCATGGGCCCCCTCGGGCTCTTACACAGGCTGTCACCCCATCTGCCAAGCTCTTCCCCTTTTTCTCCACTCAGCAAACTCTTAACTCGTCACAACCCTTTAAAATCAGCACCTTCAAAAATCACTAATCACCTCAGAAGAGTTTCTCTTTGTCTTCTGTGTTTTTGTAAGTTTTGGCAAGTTTAAATTATTATTACCCACAGGGACGACCAACATTTTTTCTTCTCTGCCACACTTTGGAAGAAGAGGAGTTGTCTTGGGCCACGCACAGTGAATACACAAACACTAATAAAAGCTGATGAGCAAAAAGATAAAACATGGTCTGTGTATACCTTTCATGATAATCCACCACCACAGATAACCAAAAATATCCTCCCATAATCTGCATGTGGCCCTCTGGCCAGGGGTTGGACACCCCTGCATATAGTGAAACAATCCATGTCTATGTCTGTCTTCCCCACCGACTTTATATGGTCTAATTCAGTGTCTTGTAGTAATAATAATAATAATAATAATAATACCTAAAGTTTGTCATGTGCTTATTAGGTGATGGGTGCTAAGGTTTTATGTGTATTTCTCCTTCAACCCTGTATCAATCCAATGAGGTCATCACCCGGCTTTTACACATGAGGAAACTGAGTCACAGAGTGAATAAGTGGCTTGCTTACAATCTGCTTGTCTGAATGATGGGCCAAGGTCCACATCCACACACTTGTGTCACCCACCATCGTAGGCATTCGTTGATGGGTTTTGCCCTCAATAGTTATTGCTGTGCTGTCAAAAGCGTAGGTCTGGAACCCTAGCTTTCCTGTTCACCTGTTGTGTGATGCTGGACATGTCACTTCCCTTTTCTGCATCCATGGTCTTCATGCATTAAATAGGATTAATCACAGGATTGATATTTTCATGAGGGTTAATAGCCCTGGAAAAATGCTTGCAACCTATTAGGAACTCCATTACTACAAGACCCCTCTTAATCACATCTTTTCCCTCTCACCCCCTAACAAAGAGATAAAATGCTATGCTCATCTAACAGACAAGGTATTAAAAACAACATTCTCTTGATACCAGCTGCCAGAGTGTGCAGAGATTTCAAGACTTTCAGCAATGCTGAGCACTCCAGAGTTGCCAGGAGCTGCAGGGTCCTTTTCACAGGACTGACAGGAGGACATTTGGAGCCTCCTGCACATGCCCTGCAATGCACATTTTTTCTGTGAGGCACATCAATTATACATTCTCTTGCCTCCATTAATATTTCACTCTTCATAAGCATAAGTAAAACATACATTAATTAGAAGTTTGCAATCACATTTCTTTCCCAGTCTTCTCTCCCCACCACCCTGATTTCTAAAGCCAATCATACGGGTGTACGCTCCACAACCACAAATCATTCAGAACCACCCTTCCAGGGCAGGAGTGTGCTCCCCTGTCAGGTTGAAACAATTAGTTCAAAGAACCTTGGCATGTAGTTGCTGAGCAACGACACTGACCAAGTCCTATTGTTTCTCTTTTTTTCAGAAGAAATTAAAATTATTCATGAGGGTGCCTCTCACTGGACACTTAGATCCTTTCCTCCACTGCAGGGACAGATTTCCTGGCCAGGACTTGCTGCTGAAGAATTTAACATTGGTTAAGAGTGAACGTCTCCTTCAAAGGGGGACATTAATACACTTAATGTTCAGGGAGCACTGGCACACCCTGCTGAGAGGCTGCCAAACAAGCTACATTAGGTGGGCTCATTTGCTCTTGATGGGATTAACAAGTGGCCAAAGTACCTTGCACATCTTTATTCACTTGTATCAAGTGCAAGCAGGTGTGTACCATTTGTGACTCCAAAACATGGATTGACCATTACCTTCCAAAGGTCCTTTGACAGGAGTCCCCCAGGTGCAGTGGAATTGGGGCATTGATCTTGCTTAGACTAACCAGCTGAAAGCCTGGGCACTTCTAATAGTTTTCTCTTTGGAATTGGCAGAGGATGGAAAGAGGTCTGATTCTGGCCTTGCCCTCAAAATACCCTGATGCCAGCCAGGGTCATGAACTCAAATGCTGACAGGTGCACAAATGCTGACAGCGTTGACGGGCTGACAGGGAATCAGAGACTGAGGCACGGTGACCAGGACACATGGATTGTAAATGATGAAGTGGAATTTGAACAAGAGTCCCTGTGGCTCCCAAGTTTTTAAAAGCCCTTTGTGAATGACTGAGGTAGGGAGGTAAAGCAAGACAAGCTTCACAAATCAACAAATGGTTGCAGGTTTCTTTTTTTGGTTTGTTTTCTTAATTAGGCCCAGGTGAGGTTTGACCGCACTACCCCTGGGCTGCAGGACTGGAGCTCTAACCACTGACCTGTGGCACCCAGCTATGGCCACAGGTGTCTGCTGCAAATGACTTCACGTTTCCATCTTGCAGTGGACAGAAGAATGGTGGTCCTCTCCACTGTAGAACGGAAAGTCAGGATTTCTGTGGCTACAAGATTCATCCTGTGTTCTTCTATTCCTATTTTTCTTGTTTCTCTCAAACACTTTGGGAATTCAAAGACAGGCGACTTCACCAGATGCCACGAGTTCTTCTTAATGGCATTGTCTTTTGAATTCTTGGACTTCCTTCTCTTCTATTCACAGACCCTGGCTTTAGTAATTCCTACAAGGAGGGGATATTGGATAAGTCTGTCAGGTCCCTTGGGACGTGAAGGGTACTGATCTACCTGCAGGTGCACAACAACCTCCTTCCACACACCACTGAGCGCAGAGTCTTTTGACAACAGCTTTGTGTTTGACGCTTGTGTTGAAAGCAAAGTATAGTAAGTCCTTTATCAATTCATGAACCACCCAAGTTCATTTGCCACATAATCTATGGTTTTGGCTTCTTCTGTGCCATTGCTCAGTATCCCATGCCAACGATCTGATTAAAATATTTTACAAAAAAGGTGTTGTTATAAATTGGCAGTGGCTATAAAAATTGGTACAGCCCTTCAGGAAAAAAAAAATGTAGGAATGTAAATCAAAAACACTGAAGGCTTTGGCATGTACTTAGTAGATTGACTTCTGGGAATCTGTTGTCATAAAGGAATCCTCCTTATATCCCGACCCAACATCTTCTCAGTGTCAGACCCTGTGCTAAACAGTTTATAATCAGAGGTCCTCAAACTTTTTAACAGGGGGCCAGTTCACTGTCCCTGAGACCGTTGGAGGGCCAGGCTATAGTTTAAAAAAAAAAACTATGGACAAATTCCTATGCACACTGCACATACCTAATTTTGAAGTAAAAAAACAAAACATGAACAAATATAATCATACCACCTCGTGTGGGCCACAGGCCGTAGTTTGAGGACCCCTGATTTACATAAATACATCATGTGTCCCCACAGCATTGCCTTGAAGCATACCCATTCAAAGACAAGGAAACTATAGTTCAGAGAGATTGAGTCAGTTGACCAAGTCATTCAGCTGCTAGGCGATAATGGATCCAGGTTTCAGATCAATGCACTTTTCCTTTGGATAAATTACCCATGCAATTGGCCACACTCCATAGTGATGCTATTTTGGAAGCTCCATTTAATAAGTTAAAATGAATTTTATGGACAGCTGAGTAATTATCTGACTTGAACCCAATTGAAAACTGAGTTCCTTCTGCATGAGTTTGAGTGCTTCTTTTGATTAATGCTGGACAAGTGGATCTTTCCTTTTAAACAGGATTCTGAGGTCCAGATGGCCAGGCTGGCTTCTGCACAGAGCATCCACAACGAGGCTCACAGGGTGAACACACGTGCCCACCTGTCCACATCTCTATGGGAAAATGCTATTGACTCATGCAACCGGACATTGGATTTGCATCTTCTGCAGCCAAGTGGTTAATAGTAACTTATATCTTTTTGCAAGTCCAGTGACAATGGTTATGGATTTTAGAATATCTAGGCCTGGGATCGTAAACTGGCCCTGCCACTTAGCAGCTGTGATGCTGAGTAAATTGTTTCACTCCTGGTAAACATCATTTCTTTTGTCAGTAAGCAACAGTGGGAATGAATGGTCAGGGATTTAGGTTGTAAGCAACAGAAGCTAATCCTGAGTGTTGTAAAGAAGTTTAACCACTAGAGGGCCAGGGAGTCAGGCGCAGGCAGCATCAATAGCTCAAATCTTTCAGCAGAACTGGTTGCCTGTATGTAGTACCCACAGCACTGCCTTGGACTGTGGGTGTGCTGTTAGGGGTGTGCAGCCCTTCATGCCCCAGGAATTGGAAATTGCTGCCACCACATTCATCCATATTCAAAGTGGATTTCACTTGTCCCCCATTTCTTGGTGTTCATAGCTCCAGTTTCACTCTGGGTCAGGCACGACTGATTGGCAAAGCCTGGCAGTCCCTGAGGCCTGTGAAAGTGGGTTTTTAGCATCTCCCCCTTCTGTGCTGGGAGATGAACTCTGCCTGCAAAGTGGGAAAAATGCGCCAGGTAAATAAAGGAGCATTTTCCAGGTGCTGAGTAGCAATGAGAATAATCACACTCATCTGCTTTCATTCATTCTTCATTCATTCATTGTACAAGCGTGTTTGGGTGCCTGTTATGTACCAGGCACTATGCTAAGTTTGAGGGTACAGCCATGAAACAAGGACTTACATCGCAAAGCCTTACACTCCTGCTCAGAACAGCAATGTCATTAACATGAACTCACCTGTTTTGTGCTTGAGTTCTCTGGAAGGCATGGTGCTAGGCACTTGATCCCTTTTCTTCTGACCCTGCCAGTGAATGAAACTTTCTCTGCAAAAGAGAGAAAAGTTTGCCATTTTTCTCTTTGCCTAAAAGACAATGCCATTAGGAAAAATTCATTGCATGGTGCTGTTGTGCCACAATCCCCAATAGCAGGTGGCCAACGAAAGTAAATTTCCTCTCCCCTCAGCCCAACATGCTCAAACTCTGACCCAAAAGATTATGTTTTTTTGCCTTTCTTTTAGACATCAATAAGCTTAAAAGTCAAAACACAGAAACCTGACAAGTTTTCCTAAATGCATGATGTCAGCTGCTGCAGCTCAATCAAGGGGTTGATGGCTGCGGAGCAGGTGACAAATGGAATTAAGGGCAGCTGTGGCATTGACATGACGCTTGAAAAGGCTTGCTGCTTGGAGACTCAGATCATCTGTTTCCAAACCCCTCCCTGTGCTGAGTTAACTGACATAATTAAAGACACGTTTCTATTTGTGACGGGAAGGACTGCTCTGGGTTTCGGGGCTGAGCATCCATCATCCCAGCCTGTTGCTACCCTGTGCCTCCTCTGAGTTCAGGGTATCTGGGGTTGTTGTCACCAGCCCTGGGAGCAGAGCAGAAGCTAAAAAGGTTCACAGTGGGACACTAGAGTCCTCTGTGATAAGGGGAAAAATGGGAAAAGTGCATTTGTCAAAATGAACAGAAAAATAAAAATGAGATGTGTCCTAGAGAAACTCATGGGCAGGAAAGAGGCATAGGCTGGCAATTCGCAGGGCAGGCAAGGTGGCCCAGTGACACCGGGTGTGGGCTCTGAGCATGATTCTCCAGTTCCCCTTAATCTCCCAGAGACTCAGTCATCTCATATACACTTTGTCACAAAAGCCATACCCAATCCCATGGTTGATGACATATTTAAATTAGTGTGTGCTAGCAAAGTGCCTGGCTTATAATATTGTTGGTAATAGGTCATAGCTGGAATTATTATTACTGTTACTATTTCCCTGGTGTTGCCAGCTGCTGTATGACTTTAAGCAAGTTGCTTATCCCTTCCCTGCCTCAGTTTCCTCATCGTTGAGCACCTCTCTAGGTCCATCTCATGGGACACAAAGGGGACAGCAGAGAAAGCAGATGCAGAAACATTTTAATAGTTACCTTCTGATTCTGGAGATACTCTTGCTTGCTTGATGAGATAAGAAGGAAAATGCTGTGTTTTACTGGGTGTCTTCTCTAAAGCCTGTCAGGTGGTAACCTAGGATGCTTCTTTTATGAGCAACCCTTGCTCATCTGAGGAGTGAGGCTTCCTGCCTAGCTCCTAGGCTCAGTTACTGTGAAGAGCCGTTAAAGGAATGCATGAGAAAGTTCTTGGGTGTCACCCCTGACACCCAAGAAGAGGCAGGGTGAGGTCTGTGGCCCTGTCCTGGAGCAGCAGTTCCCTGAAGCGGGAGTGAGCACCTCTATCGTCTTTGCAGGCTGCCAGCACCTGCTCCCTGACTTCTGCATCTGGACACCAGCCACCTCCAAAGGCTCATTCATCCCCTCCCATTGTCCCTGCCTGGCTGTGTCCCCAAGCCCCGTGGGCCCCGCTCTAGACTGTATTTGTATTACCTTTGTGTCTGTTCCTCCTTCCAGAAGGAAGACTGCTCCTGGCAGATCCTGGGTCTTCACTGAGTCACGCTACTACCCCCACCTGGTCCTTCCCTTCCTCACAGCACCCCGTTCTCTACGTGGACGTTTCCTGTTTGTTTCTCTTTCCCCACTTTGAGGCTGTCCACATCTTGAAGGCAAGGTCCTTGCCTGTTTGTCCAGCCCAGCACCCTGCACACATGTGTGTCAAACCCTGGAATCAGATGGTGGGGGTTCAGACCTCGCCTGTTCCCTTCCTGGCCTGTGCCCAAGCAGTTTACAGAAGCAGCTGAGGACTCAGCACGGGAGTGTCTGTTCGGCCCAGTCTTGAGGCACCTTACACTATAATGAGCATTTGAGACACCTGTGGGGGGTGTGTATAAACCAGATTCTGGTTCAGGAGGTCAGTGTGGCACCAGGGATTCTATATTTCTGACAAGTTCTAGGCGCAGCTGCTACGGCAAGTCTGTGGACCACGGTGTGAGTAGCAGGTGTGGAGGGGGTGCAGGGGCAGAGTATGGCGGACTGTAGCACTGGACTGTCAAAGGTGTTTGATTCTCGAAAGCAAGTTGAAAAGCTGATGGGTTGATGTGAGACTCAAAGGACGCACCTGCCTTTAAATCCCCGAGTTTGCAACTTTTAGGTCCCAAAGCACCCCTCACTTTAGCCGTGGCTTCATGAGCTCACCTATGAGAATAAAGCAAGCAGTGACTGAGCACTTTCCATGTCTGTCAGTGTGCTGAGGACTTTGGCAAACAAGCGTCTCATTTCAACAGCCTTATGTGAGGTGAGAATGACTATTGGCCCTAGATTGCAAATGGGGAAACTGAGGCTTGTAGAGGTCAAATGTGTTGAATTTTTATCCATCTCACTGTTCTTTTGATTGATGTGCTAAGGGCAGTCCTATTCCCCTTCCTTTTCCTTCCCATCCTCCTCCCTTTTAATAAAATCACCAAGATCTGAGAAGATCAAATCTGTCCTCAGCTCCTGCTGCCTGGAAGCTGAGAAATGAGACACGGTGTTTGCACTCCTTTGTATTTGTTCCTGAAGTGTTCACTCTGCACAAGACACTGTGCCTACAATGATGGGGAAAGACTCTGCCCTCCTAGAGCTTACAGTCTGGAGGGACTGTACACAGACATTAGCTGAGCAATTCCACAGATAAATCTGATTCCAAAATTACTGAAAGGAGCTGCAGGGGAGAAAGAGATCTGGGAGATACAAAACTAGGGAATTTGATCAAGGGATTGTGTACAAGTTTCCATGTGTGGTTGTGCCTCTGAAACACTAGCTTTGTGACAGGTGAGTAGGAGTCAGCTAATTAAAGTCCATGCAAAGGCCCTGTGGTGGATGAGAGGAGACCACTCAGGGAACAAAAGGTAGCAAATGTCTCTGGGGTGAGGGAGGTAAAAGCTGAAACTGCAGAGGCAGGAGGGTCAAGTCACAGGGCGCTTTAGAATGTCCCATCAAGACTTCTGGTCTCTATCCTGAGAGCAGAGGCTAGCCATTAGCAGGGTTCAAGCAAAGGAGGAAAAGATAAGATCAGGCGTTAAATTTGAGATCTCTCAAGGAAATGAATCAAACAAAATTTGAGGGGCCTTACTTCAGTGGAGATAGAGGAACAAAGAAGCTACTGTATGGTGGAGTCTAGCATGGGATGTGGCCCAGGCCAGGGAAGTAACTGCACCAATGTAGTTCAGACAGCTTCTGTGAAGTGTTTGTAGGAAGTGAAAAAATGCTAGTGCTTCATAATGGGGTCGCTGTAAGGAAAGCAGTAGCAAAGTCAACCTCTCGCAGGAGGCTTCCTGAGTACCTTCCAATTTTAGGCCCTAAGGTTCTTAGTCATCATCTCATTCCACATCTTTTATTTGTACTTGGACCAATAGGCCCAGAGAGGGATCTGGTCAGAGGCTGCACGGCTGGATGGCGGAGGTGAGGCCAGCGTGGGGCAAGTTTTGAGGTCTCAGTGGAATTCCTGCACAGTCTTAAGGAGAGGCTTCTTTTGCCTTCTGCCTCTTGTGTTGCTAAACAACCAAGTATGGTAATAGTGAGGAGAGGGAATAACTGTGGAAAAAAGAATTCACTGAAATTGTTTCTAACTTTGTGATTCTGTTAGGCCTATTATATCCTCGGTCCTCAGGAATCCAGGTAATTCATCTGCCCTCGAAAGTGGAACTACCCAAGCCCTTCCAGGTCCCTCAACGGTGGCCTTTTGCTAGAACTACAAACAGAAGCTTGACTTCATACCAAGACTGTCAATCAGGAAGACCCAGGTTCAAATCCCAGCAGTTCTAAGCACCTGTCTGTACACAGTGAGGGCCGTGTATAGGATTTTTACTGAAAAACTGCTGTTTGTAACCAAAGACAATTGAAATCAACCTGAAATGTTATTAATAGGGGAAAGAATAAATAGAATATGGTATATTTACATGATGAAAGAAAACACAGCTATCAAAAGGAATGACTGTCCATCAGCTGGAGAGGTGGATCTCAAAGACAGACTTGAGTAAGAAAAAGTGAATTGCTGACTACATTTGGCATGATACCACGTGCGTAAAAACATCACAGAAAATTTGAATTTTCTGTGCATTTATGGGCAGGGGAAATAATAAAAAAAGGCCTGGTAGAACAGGTACAGAGATCCCAGTGCTGCTGGAGGTGGAGGTCAAAGGAAATTTGCACTGTTCTAATGTTCTAAAAGGTAAATGGATTCATTTATTATAAGAAGAAAAACTGTGGCAGTGTGACCTCATACAAGTAATATAAATTCTTTTGAGTCTCAATCTTATCACCTTATTAATTATGCAAACAGTTATTAATTACTGCTCTTTACCCATGCAAAGAGCAGAGGACACAAAGGCAAGAAGACAGAGCCCCTACCCATTAGAGGTGCTGTAGTCTCTTGGGACAGACAGAACGCAAATCCCTGGCCAGAGAGCCCAGAACAAGCCACGGCTCTCTGAAGAAGGGACACTGTTCAGCCGAAGGTGCAGGCAAGACCCCTGAGGAAATTGGCACTGAGCTGAGGTTTGAAAGGCGAGAAGGTATAAGGCAGTTGCAGGGCAAGGGTACAGGTGAGGTCGGCAGAAAAACAGCATGCTCTCCATGTCCAGCTGATTAATTACCATTTCATCTACAATGAGAAAAGAAAAACAAGTGCAGCTGCTATTCTCAGCCCATTTTATTTTTTTTAAATGCTGGCGTCATCAAGATGTTAGAAATTAGGATGTTTTGCGCACAAAGTTGTTTTGAGGAAAGGACCTCGCACTCAGCCGGTGTTTCACAGATTCAGCTTCCCATCTCACCTGCTGCCTCATGTAACCCACCTCAGCAGGCAGGTCTGAATCCCTGGAACCTGTTAAGCATGACCATAACTGGAAAAAGAGCCTTTTCCGAGATAATTAAGTTAAGGATTTTATGATAGGGAGACCACCCTGAATTATCCAGGTGGGTCCTAAATACAATCACAAGTGTCCTCTTAAGATGAAGGGGAGATACACGGCAGAGGAGGAGGCTATGTGACCACCAAGGCATGGAGAGGTGGGGGAACATTGACACTGAAGATCAGAGTGATGCAGCCACAAGCCAAGAAATGCCAACAGCCACCAGGCCCTGGATGAGCAAGGAAGGGTTCTCCCTGGGAGCCTCTGGAGGGAACCCAGCCCCGCTCAGCCTTGCAAGGGTGATTTGGACTTCAGTCCTTCTTAATTGTGACAGAGTATATCTCTGTTGTTTTAAGCAACTTCAGGAAACAAATTCACCCCAGTCTATTCTCTATAGCCCTCTTTATTTTTTACCACATTGCAACAAAGATATCCAATAAATGCACTTGCAGGAAAAGTGAGAATTCTTGGCCTTCTGGGGAATGCATGTGTGAGGAGAGAGGGTAATGTTTAACCCAAAGAGGAAAGGCTTTCAGCCAATGATCCTTTCAGCCATCAGAGGGCTGCTGTTGGGTTGTGGCAGAAAGGTCAGTTTGGAATTGAAGTTGTATCATCTGTAGGCAACTGGCAGCCATGGAGAAGCGTCCAGGGATCTTGTCCAGGCAACCCAATTCCCTGAGCTGAGAGGCAGAGGCAGAGCCATAACCAAGAGGAAACTTGAGTTGTTTCTGGAATCCAGAGGCCTGTGTCAGATCTGAGGAGGAAGGCCCAGCAGGATAGAACATGTCTAGCATGTGTGAGGGACACTGTGTCATCTCATTCTTAATACTGTAATGCAGTGATTTTCAATCAGCGTGCCGCAAAAAATTTAAAAGATGATTAAATTATTTTTGGAAGTGCACAGTAAGTAAGCACATTTTTCACTCTTTTTTTTTTTTTTGATGAATGTGCGCTGTGGAAGTTCAACTATAGGTTCAAGTGTGCCATGAGATAAAAAAGGTTGAGAAACACTGCTCTCATGGAAGTCTGTTTTATAATGTCAAAGTCTAGGACTCAATGAATCTACCCAAGGTCACAGAGCTGGAAGGGACATGTCTGGGATTTATATGGAGGTCTTTGGATTTCAACCTGTTCTCTCAAAACTGAAGACTGGGCTTTGTCTTCATTCCAGCTGGGTCTACCTGGGGTCGAGTCTCTTGGGTCCTCTCACTTTGCACCTCGCAGACCTGTTTGCTACTTAGAAATTCAAGTCTGATGCTAAGATCTTCCCATGTTTTCTTATATCACTTTTATTTTCTCTGAAAGCCCTTTTGAGTTAGTTTATAAGACTTTGAGTTGAGGACCAGGAGAGTATGTGTGTGCATGTGTGCGTGTGTGTATGTGTGTGTGTGCGTACATGCACATACACATTTGGTCTTTTTCAAAAATTTATATATTTTTATTTCCTGGTTAATGTGAGGGTACAAACAGCTGGGTTACAAAGTTTGTATTTGTTAGGTAGAGTCCCTATTGTCACTGTGTCCCTTTCCCCCTGGACGTGTGCCATGTACCCTTACATTGTGCCCATTAAGTAGGAGCACACCAATCCTCCCCCTTCTCACATTTGGTCTTATCAGCTCACTTATCTAGGGTTGTGCTAGAATACTGTGTTTAGGTTAAAAGAAAAAAAAGGAAACAATCCAACATTGCCCCTGCGTGTTGAGCTGATTAATCCCTGTTGCAGCTATAATGGAAAGCAGAGCACATTTCTGTCCCAACCTTGCTAACATTCAGCATTTTCTGTGATTTTTTTTTTTTTTTTTACTTTATCTAGCTTCAGAATCTTTTTTTTTTTTTTTTTTTTTTTTTATTGTTGGGGATTCATTGAGGGTACAATAAGCCAGGTTACACTGATTGCATGTGTTGGGTAAAGTCCCTCGTGCAATCGTGTCTTGTCCCCAGAAGGTGTGGCACACACCAAGGCCCCCCCCTTCCCTCTCTCTGCTCTTCCTTTCCCCACCCCTCCCTCCTCCTTTCTCTCTCTGCTCTCTCCTTCCCCCAACCCCACCGCATCCTTAATTGTCATTAATTGTCCTCATATCAAAATTGAGTACATAGGATTCATGCTTCTCTATTCTTGTGATGCTTTACTAAGAATAATGTCTTTCACTTCCATCCAGGTTAATATGAAGGATGTAAAGTCTCCATTTTTTAAAATAGCTGAATACTCTTCCATGGTATACATATACCACAGCTTGTTAATCCATTCCTGGGTTGGTGAGCATTTAGGCTGTTTCCACATTTTGGCAACTGTAAATTGAGCTGCAATAAACAGTCTAGTGCAAGTGTCCTTATGATAAAAGGATATTTTTCCTTCTGGGTAGATGCCCAGTAATGGGATTGCAGGATCAAATGGGAGGTCTAGCTTGGGTGCTTTGAGGTTTCTCCATACTTCCTTCCA
>CAUYPK010084028.1:0-40367 GCA_963574355.1 Loris lydekkerianus
AAGGCTATAACCCAACTATACCACAAGACTATGGGGAAAGGGCCAAGGAAGGGGAAGGGAGGGGGGAGGTTTGGGTGGAGGGAGGGTGATGGGTTGGGCCACATCTATGGTGCATATTTTTATCTATAATAAAAAAATAAATAAAAAAGAAAAAAAAAAGTAAGGAGTGTATTTCCAAACACAAGCAAGTTATATGAGAATTTAATAATCTTCACAGTTTCAGAAATTAAACATTCTTTGTGTGTGTGAGTGTCAAGGAAGAAATCACAAAAGAAAATGTTTTAAAAAGAGGAAAAAGTATATCCAACCTCAATCTAGAAGGCTGAGACACCTTGATACCAAACTCAAAATAATATATGACAAAACCCAACAACCAACCTATATTCTTCATAAAAGTATATGCAAAACTTCTCATCAAAATAATGGCATGTTCAATCCAGCACTATTGCAAAAGAATATTTTAGCCTAATCAAGTGAATTGTATTTCCATGAATGTAAGGATGGTTTAACATTGAAAAATTTGTCAAGGCAACTCACCACAGTGACAGAGTAGAAATGAAAACCGTATAATCAACTTAATAGATGCAGAAAAAGCATTTGACAAAACTGCAATATTTATTAACGATTTTTAAAAAAATCTCTTAGAAACATAGAAGGAAAGTTTCTTGACTGGAGAGTGTGTATAAAAACCTATAGTTAATAACATACTCATCCCAGCCCAAACTGACAGTGAAATAAGATTGATGGAGAAATTAAAAGATAAGAGTCACACAGGTTAGAAACTAAGGAGTAGCACTCTCCTTAACTTTAGGCATATTATTATTTTTGTTTAACATCCTAACACATTCACAAAAGAGCTAGTAAAACTCTTCACGAGTTTAACAGGATAATAGAGCCATATACAAAAAATTATACTTTTTACATTTTATAAGAAGACAGTTTTAAATTAAACTTCAGTGATACTATTTACTAGAGGATTCAGAAAATAAAATTTAAAAAATGAATGAAAAATCTGCTTATATTAAACATCTGCATACCTTATGTTAGATACATTCTTAATGTATCTAGCAACATTCCCTGTGTGCAAGGTTTGTAGACAAAACTACAACACCCTCCTGAGAAATTAAAGAAGATGTAAGTGAACGGAGGAAGATACCAGAAGATCACCATTGTGAACACGTTAATTCTTCCCAAATTGAGGTGTAGATTCACAGAAGCCCAATTAAAATCCCTGCCACCTCCATTTCCCAAAAAATAAAGAGGTATGAACCTATAAAACAGGTTTTGAAGAGGAAAAACAAAGTGGAATCATCCAGCTGATTCTGAGTTTATTATGTGAAGGTAAAAGTCAGGTGTGGAGCTGGTCTCGGATAGCAGCAACAGCAAAGGGGCTGAACCTGGGTCCATAAATGGACTTCACATGATTAGCTGAATTTCAACACCCTTGACAAGTAAGAGAGGGAAGAACAGTCTTTTCAGTAAATGGCGCTGGAATTGTGCAGATATTCTAGTGATTGCGTACACACCACAGCTGTATTGTGTCCCCACATGGGAGCTCTCCTCAGCAATGTCAGAAACAGTTCTTGATACAACAGCGCGGACAGAGCTCCGTGATGCTATGCTGGGTGAAAAATATACACACTGAACTATTCCAATTATGGGGAACTGTGGAAAAGGCAAGATTACAGAGACAGAGGCAGTTGGGTGGCTGTGCCAGGGCAGGGACAGGACCTGGGGTGGAGCTGCTCTGTGTAGAGATTGCCTGTCCTGGGGGTTCAACAACCATGCACATTTGCTGACACCCCCTGAATTGCACACTCAACACTGACGAACTTAATTCCATGTAAATCACGCCTCAATAAAAGTGATTAAAAACACGAACACCCCCCCTCCCATCAAGCCTGGGGAGGTGCCGTCCTGACCTCCCTGGGGGCTGTGAGGAAGCTTTCCCCATGTCTTGGTCTCCGGTCCGTGGGCTCTGCAGACCTGGAGAAAGTGGCAGGCGTCCAGGCCCCTCTGGGCCACGCCTGCACCTGGGGCTTGGCTGCTCCAAGACAATGCCAGTCTCTGCCTGTGCCATCTGGAATCTGCTCCAGGCCCACGGCTCTCCTTTTGTCACTGGGATTCTGGAATCGGCCTAGCACTTTCTATTTGGTCCCCAAGGCTGTCCTCTTTATGGACTGCAGATGTGATAGGGATCTCAGGTGGGTGCGGAGCCCGGTTGGCTGCCTGACCTGGTCTCTCAGCTGCCTGGGGGCTGCTCAGTGACATTCTTCACAGTCAGGTGTGGCCCTGCTCAGGCAGCGCTGGGTGAACTGCCATGTTTTCCCTCTTGGCCATGGGCTTCATTGTTAGTGACCTGTTACCCAGGCCTGATGGTCAGAAACTCAGTTCTCTCTGCACGGACCTTTACCTGGGGGAGTGTGTGACAGTTGCAGTGGCGTGAACTGTGCTGAGGCTCCACAGGACTTTGGGTAGTGGTTCTGGGCTCACTTTGGACTCCTAATTTTTAAGACTTCATGTGTTCATGTGATGGGTATGTGCAGACATGTGCATGTGTAGTAAGAATACACTTCCTGTGCACCTGCTTCGGGTTCTCCAAAATTTCCCCTTAAGCCCAGAGTGGCCCTTTCTGCAAAGAGGTTCCAATTTGCGTGACGCACCTGTTCCCACCACTTCCAGGCCATGTTCACAGGAGACCTATACCTTGGGCCTGCAGCCAGCCCCCCATGGCGGCGGGGTGCCAGAGCATTGGTACAAAACCGGTCCTGTGTCTACCCCTTCTGTCCCTGGTCCCCCGAGCACTGTGATGTGTCCCCCCTGCTGGCCCCACTGCCCATGTTCATGTGATGAGCAGTTCATGCCAGTCCATGCCCAGCACCTGTTCTGCTCCCTGTCCGGGGAGTTTGTCCCCTGAGGTCTGCATGCCCCTCCTGCCTCCTTTCCTGCCCCTTCCAAGTGGATTTTCCTGGCAGCACCTTTTCCTCACGTTCTGACCTCACTCTTTGATTTCCTGTTTACTGTCTGTTGTCTTGACTAGAACTCAGGCTTTGTGAGGATGAGAACTTTGTTCATTTCTAGAAGATTCTAAGTTTCTCACAGGAGACACTTTTTTTTTTTTTTTACGTAGACACATGAAGCTGTTTACTGGCAGCTGTGGTGTTCCTGGTTCCAGTGCGAGGTTCTGACTCAGGGTGTTTGCGAGACTGGGAGTCCAGATGAGCAGGAATTGGTCTGAGAGGGCATGTCCGCACATGGAAGCCCAGGATTTGAAGAAACAGAAGTGCCAGTGTGGGCTGTGAATGCCCCACTGTGCTCCTGGGTTCACACTCCTGGGGCTCCTGGCTGAGTCTGGGGTCCCTGGGTATGCGGGGACCACACCCTGTTCAGGGTCCTTGTGAGCACAGCCCTGGAGTTTCTGATGTCCAGTGGGCCTGGGGGCCAGGGGCTACAGGAGCCACAGCTGCCCTAAGAAGGCCTTGTACACTTCCAGGGACAGACAGCCATGGTCAGGGGCATGGTTTGGGGGTGGCAGGTCCAGCAACATCGGCCTTTATTGAACTATTTTTCAGGACAGAGATCACCATCCCCATGATTTGAGCTGGTCACTGCCACACCAGGAACATGTGTAATGCACAGCCAGGTTCACACAACAGATGAAGGAATCGCTATCAGACTCACAGGAACCCTTCAGAATGAACCTGGCCCAAGCCCTCTTCCCCATACAAGTTGAGCACAAAAAGCTCCCTTTCATCCCAGTGATGGAGTCCTCAGGGCAGGGGACCTCCTAAAGGTCCTGTGGGTGTTCCCAGCCGCAGTTCCAGATGACCAAGAGAGTTGTGACCTGGGGACAATCACTCACAGGGCAGACCAGAAGTCCGTTCTATCTCAGTGACGATTTAAAGGCTCACAACCGTGATAAGTTGGGAAACTTAAATGACGGCCTTCCCATTAGAACAGTTTTTGCTGTCAGAGGGTGACAGGCATTGTGCCCTAGCACCTGGAGAGATGGCTCTGGCGCATGTGTTGACAAGGTCAAGCACCGTCTGTGTTTAGATGAAAGCATCTGACTCCTGCCCCATCAAGCTGTGGCCCCGGGTGACCAGGCACAATGTGTGGAGCTGAGGACTAAGTTGTGTGTCTCTTCCCTGACCCCTGTCAATGACGGCCTGTCATCACTGTGCCTCCAACAGCAAGAGTACTTGCATGGGACCGCAGTGGCTCAGCTCACGAGGGGAGTAACCTGACCATGAGGTGATCTTCTGAGACAGGATGGAGCTGTCCTGTCCCCTTGTAAGTGGGGCTAGCACCCCCACAAAAGCTGGGCTCCTTTGAGGTCAGAGCCTGGGGCTAAGGACAGGGAGTGGAGCGTCTGTCTGCCTGGGTGTCCTGAGGACCTGGCAGTGAAAGCGTCCTGAAGGCTGACACCCCAGAGCAGAGAAATCATGTTTGGGGCTCTGGAGGGTAAACCCAACATTAGTAATCGTGGAGATTAAAAAGCAGCATGTTTTCGCCAAATAGGTGGGATGAATCTGTGGGGGAGAGATGGAGTCAGGAGAGGAGAACGTGTGGGTTTTTCTCTTTCTGATGCTCTGCCCCAAACATCTTTCTGGCACCTGGGATAAGACGCTCACCCAGGATAAGACTCAGAAAAGCAGCCTGGGCCTCCCTCCCAGAGCACCGTCCGGGGCATCCACTGCCCAGGCACCATGCTGAGCTGGACATGGGGCCTCCCTCCCAGGGCACCGTCCGGGGCATCCACTGCCCAGTCACCATGCTGAGCTGGACGTGGGGCCTCCCCTCCCAGAGCACCGTCTGGGGCATCCACTGCCCAGTCACCATGCCATGCTGGACATGGTTCCTCAAGTGGCTAGATTGAGGCCTGCCTGGGGGCCACCTGCCTGAGTGGACCTGGGACAGCCCTGTGGGGCCCAGCGTGCTCCACCTTAGCCCAGGGCTTTGTGTGTGCTCCTGAGCCACTTGGGAGGGCAGGAGGGCCCAGGGGGCTGGAGAGGCTGCAGTGTGCTCAGCACTGGGGGGAAGAGGACATGCGGTCAACTGGGCAGACGGCTGGGGGCAGGGTCCCCAGGAGGCAATGTGCTTAGAGCCAGTGGCCAGCAAGGGCACCTGTAATGCTCAGAGGCCAAGGCCTATATGCTCCTGTTCCAGCACTACACTAGAACCCAGGTTGTCTCCAAGGGCAAAATGGACCGAATCTTAAATCAGTTCTGTACATAACCTGACATTAACACATTTTAAGTAAAGAAAGATAAAAGGCAATCTTGAAATTGGCAAGATTCAGTCACATCCTAGGAAATTAAGCCTTGAGACTGGAATGTGCCTAGGTGGGGACCTGTTGCATCTTCCCGCATCACCAGCCCTCCTGGGTGTTTGTAGGGAATGAGATTCGGGGATCTCATTTGCTGTAGGGAATGAGACACCGGAGAGGCTCTTCCACCAAGCTGGATTCAATTAAGCTGTGTTCCTGGCGCTCCTCACAGGCATAGGGCAGTGTCCTCGGCAATTCAGTTATTCGCAGGTTCTTTTAATCTAAATGCTGGCTCATTAAAAAGGGAAAAATGGTAATTGGAACTTGCAGTTTACAAACACCTGCCCCAAGGTGGTAATTGCCAGGTGGGAGGCCCTGGTGTTTTGAAGTAAGCCACCACCGCCTGGGGCTGCTGCTGCCTGGCGGGAGGCCTGCAGGTGTTTGCCCCTCACTCTATCTGAGGCTTTGTCATCCTTCTCCTTGGCCCAGGAGATCAGGCTGCAGAGACTGTAACATCCAGATGATTCCTGGACACAGAACAATGCTCCTCTCCAGAGATGGGTGTGCCGGTACCCAGGGGCTGCTGCACGAGGGGCTGTGGGAAGCCCTGCTGGGAACGGCTGGGGAAGCACAAAGCTGAGCTCACCCCTGGTGAGGGGGCTTAATTGTTCATGAGTAGACATCTGTGTCCATCTTCACAGTAAAAAGGGGAACTCCTCGGAGGGAGTCGTGGAGCTCAGAGTTCCGAATCTGGATATAGTCCCCAAATTCCAAAACACCCCTTTTGCTTGCTGACCTTGGAGGAGTTGTTGAAGACTTCTAGGTTGCCAGCGTCCTCTCCCACAGGCGGAGCATTTGGTCAGCTGCATAGACACAGCTGTGCCTGGCACCTGCTGTTACCACTTTGGGAAGGGAGGGATTTAAATGTGTGTGTTACTACCATGTCTGAAGGAGGGGAGATGGTGTGTCTTCCGGGTCCAGAGCTCTGGGGGAGCTGCCCTGTCCCCTTGTGAGTGGGGCCAGTACCCCCACCAAAGCTGGGCTCCTCTGAGGTCGGAGCCTGGGGCTAAGGACACGGGACTGGAGCTCCCTATCGTGTCTGCTCCCTATTGTTTACCATTTCTCATGCAGGTATGAGCTAAAATAGGATCTTAAATGCCCAGCTGGCTGAATGGACCCCAGAAATACTCTAAAGCTGAGTTGCTGACCATGAGAAGGGAATTCGCACCCCCCTACACACTTCTTAAGATCATTAATGGGCTTAAGTCTTGGGGTCCTCAAACTTTTTAAATAGGGGTTCAATTCACTGTCCCTCAGACCATTGGAGGGTCAGACTATAGTTTAAAAAATAAACTATGAACAAATTCTTATGCACACTGCACATATCCTATTTTGAAGTAAAAAAACAAAATGGGAACAAATACAGTCCCATGGCCCCATGTGGCCGTGGGCCATAGTCTGAGGACCCCCGACAGCGTTGTGTCTGGTGGTGTGTCTGGTTACCCGACTTCTTTATCTTAACTTTATCAAACCTAAACATTCTAGGCCTTTAGACAAATCTTTATTTCTTTAGCCCATTATAAATAAAAGAATCTTTATACCCATCTATAATCTTTAATGTTCCACTTCAAGAAGTCTTTACTTATTGGGCCAGAACAATGCGCATCTTCCATGTACTGATGCAATTCCTGCGTCCCCTACATGTATAAAACCAGATGGCAACCCAACCACGGCGAGACCCAACCACCATGGTGAGACCACTTGCTCGAGGTTTACTGGGCCTGGTCCTCATGTACTCAGCAGAATAAACCTCTTTAAGTTATTTTATAGAGATTGGGTTGTTTTCTGTTGACACAGGTATGAGGGTGCCTGGCCACGGGCCACAGCACGGGCTTTGCAGATTCCTCGCAGGCCAGGACCCTTCAACTCAGAGCTGCTGGTGCCTTTGCTCCGCCCGGCCTCTCTGCCTAACTAGGGCACAAGCAGGGCACTTACTACTGTAAGGCCTGTTGGGGGTGAGCCTGCAGAGCTGCTGCAATACAGGACAGAACCTCCACCAGAGCAAGGCCAGCAGGAGTAACCAGGGCGTGGCCTCATTTCCTATCAAGACCTACCATGCACAGCTGGGGTGTACATAACACAGAATCTGTCCCACCTCGGATGGTGTAGCTGGGCTGGGCTCTGTGTGGCTAAGAGTTGATGGAGCCGCCCTGCGGATCACACTAGTCAGAGACAGTATTCACAACTTACTAAGAGGATAAAATACTCAGGTGACTATGGTTTGTCATGTGGTTTAAGTTTTGCAATTATCTGGAAGAAAATACAGCTGAAACTGGTACAAAAAAATACCTCTTCTTACAGAGGGCTGTTACACCCAAGAGTTGATCTCAGAAAAATAACATAAAACATAAAGAGTTAACTACCAGACCATTACTTTTTCTTTTAAAATCAGTTTTACTAAAACAAATTGGTTACTTGTGGAACTTAAAAAAAAAAAATTGGAACAACCCCAAAATAACCTCCACTAGATTGAGCTAAAGAAACAACAACAGCAGGGGCCATGGTTTAAATGAGACTCTAGGCCGACCAGCACAGTGGAAATCCTGACTTAGGAGACACCCCAAGGAAACTGCTGCCACTCAGTGTGCACCTGGTGATCCCTATGCTTCCTCGAACTGCTCCCTATCGTGTGCTCCCTATCCTGTGTGCTCCCTATCCTATGTGCTCCCTATCATATTGACTCCCTATCCTGTGTGCTCCCTATCATATTGGCTCCCTATCCTGTGTGCTCCCTATCGTGTCTGCTCCCTATCGTGTCTTCTCCCTATTGTGTCTGCTCCCTATTACGTCTGCTCCCTAAGTCAGCCCGTTGCCACCCTGAGGCTGCTCTGGCTGATTTTGCCTGGAGGCCTCCCCAGCTTGCACATGTTCTTTTGTGTACAATGAACTTAACCCCCTATTCAGTTTGATGACTTTGTTTGACCCTGGGTGTGCCTGGTCGCCTTTCTTTCCAGGTGACTGAAAGGGATCAGCATTGCCTGTAAGGAAGGGACATTATGTCAGTTCCACGAGATCAGAATGTAAACCCTACTGTCTTTCTTCCCACCAGGAACAGACTAGGCTGCACACGTGAGTGAGATGGAAGAGAGAGGCCACTGGAAAGGCCGCCTGCCCTGGCCCTGGGCAGCCTCTCCATTGCCTATGCAGTGGCTTTGCGGGGACAGGTGGGTTAAAGAACCAGAGTGCCCATAATTGTGCTTAGATGACCTGTGGGCTCAGAGAGATCGCACTTGGGGGCAAACAGAAGCTTCACCAGGAGGAGCAAAGAGCCCTTTTCCAGGTTGCTGTGAACCACCTAAAGCTGTGGGAAACCTGATTAGGACTCAATGTGGTTATTCACTAATAATCTCCAGCTTAGGAAAATGTGAAGTTAGTTTGTAACTCTGATGCCAAAGATCCACCAGGATAAAAACCCTTACATTCTAAAGCAGTATTATTGCTGAAAATAAAGCTGCCCTTTGTTGCTCGGTGTTAAGAAAAATTCTCCCATTTTACAAAATTAGTGAAGGCAGCTTCCCTGAGTCCTTCCCCGCACCGTAACATTGATGAGGCTGCCAGAGACCAGTGAAGACTGACAGGAGACAGTAACTCCTGCGTAAGTGGGAAAGGGAGTCAGGGAGACGCGATCAGACTTACGGAGAAGAGGAAAAACTCATGGGGTCGTAATTGGGACAGGGAAGAACATGTCAGCACAGTCAGGGCCTGTGTGATGGGGAGGCAGCAGCCAGGATCTGCCCCTCCTGGACAGGAGACAGGGAGATAGATGAGAATTCTCACACGGAGGGAGCCTCCTTAGTTGAAAACAAATGACATCTGAGATGGGCAGAGACTGTGGAAGAAGCCTCTGTGGCCACCGGTCTGTCTCTCTCTACACCGTCTCCCTCCATCATCCTGTCTCCAAAGCCTGCTCACACTGCCTGTCCTTTGGGCAGCTCAGGAGAGGAACACTCAGGCATGAGGAAAAAGGGGTCAGAGCAAAGAAGGGAGGTGGTAGAGAGGCTGGCAGATTGGGACAGAGACTCAGGTCTGCAGGAGGGTGGGTGGGGCTGGTGTCCATTGCCAGGTAACACAGAGCACCTACTTCAGTTTGAATTTCAGATAAAAAATGAACAATTTTTTTCAGCATAAGTATATCCCAAATATTGACTAGAGTGTACTTATATAGGGTGACCATAAAGATTGCAACTATTTTAAATTGCACACAAATTTTATGGCCACATGATACTTAAAAAATGGTTAGTTATCTGAAATTCAGCTTTATCTGGTTACCTTGAATTTCCATTCACTAAATCCAGCAGACCCAGGAGGATCCTGGATTTACGTTGGGAGCAGGAAGGACAGGGGGCTGCCCAGGAGCCCCACCAGTGCCTCCTGGATGTCCCTGGACAGGGGCCCTACAAGACCCCACTGGGGTGCTGAGAGGCTGAGGCTGCACCTTGTCATCAGGATAGTCTGGTACGAGCTATGGAGAGGGGACTTCTGCTCATGAGCGTCCAGGGTGGCTGTCCAGTTGCAAATCTGCTTCCCATAATGTGTTCAAGGAAAAGAACATCCAACCTTTCCTTGAGGCAAATGTGTGACAAAAATTCCCTCCAGAAAATACTGCTCTGTCTGGCTGGGTGGTCTGGGCCTCAGGACAGCACAGCTTCCCAGACGCACTTCTTTCCTGGGAGACTTTGTTCTAGTGATAAAACACTAACCTCTGGTATCTGTGTGGTGCTCAGGGTGCAGCAGGCTGTGCACCATGTTTCTTGGCATTTCCCAGTGTTTTATTCTTGAAGAAGCTGTCACTTGGTCACTCGTCTGTCAGCCATCACTCTGGAGCAAGTGCTCAGGCCTGGACCGTGTGAGGCCCACAGAGGGCAGAGCTGCACCAGAACCCTCCTCAATGTGGGTTTCGGATCAACGGCGCAGTGTTCTTTAGTATAAGTTTGTCCCAAATATTGTATGGGGCATCTTTGACTAAATTGTGTGTTGCTCATCTAAAATTCAGACTTAACCTGGTTGCAATTAGCAGCCCTCTGAAACCGAAGCACAGGACGCTTGAGTAACTTGCCCAGAGTCACACAGCCAGCAGTAGATGAGGCAGGGCTGGACTCCAGGGCAGCCCCTGTGGGTGGTGCTGACCACACTGCGTGTCTGGAAGCAGATGAAGTGCCCACCTGGGAACTCACAGATCAGAGATAGACTGCCTGGAGGGTACGAGTGTGATGGGGGTTACAGAGAAAGCTTCAGAGGTCTGGAACCTGGGGGATTGGGAAGGTTTCCTGGGAAAGAAGTATTTATTCCAAGCCCTGAAGTCTGGTAGGAGGTCAGGGGAGGGAAGAACATTGCCAACACTGGGGCTGGCTGGGGCGAGGTCCTAGGCAGGAGCCTTCTCCAGGACCAAGCTGGCTGCATAGTTTGTGGGGCTTAATGGAAAATGAAACGGCAGAGTCCATTGGTAAAAAAAATTATTGGAATTTAGAGATGTCCAACAGCTAAGCAAACACCAGGCCTTGTGTCCTCATCCCAAGAGGCTGGAGCTGAGGAGATAGGAGGGTAAGGGTAGCCCTTGTAGGGAGGGAGGGGGGACCGAGGGGGCTGGGAGCCAGCAGACGGTATTTGACTTCAGCACCAGGGTAAGTGAAAGTCAGGGGGCTCCCTGCTGGGTGGTGACATGATCAGGTTGGTGTTTTAAAGGTTTTCTGCTTGCCATGAGGAACATAGATCGGATTGGACGCCTGGTGATTAATTTGGCAGCTGTTGCCGCAACTTAGGCAAAACATGTCAATGGCTTGTTTGGAGAGCGGGTGGCCTTGGAAACAGAGTACAGAGATAGGGGCTGCCCAAAAGCCCCTGGGGCAGAGCAGCCAGGAGGAGGTGGACACGGCAGTGGCTGTGGCACCTGAGAAGCGGTGGCTGGACCAGCCCAGACTGGGGAGGGGAAGCTGTTGCGTGGGGGTGCAGAGTTCAGTTTGGACACACAGGGCCGCAGTCTGGCTCCAGGTGAGCATGAGAATCAAGGGCGTGGAGGCACTCGCCAGCCTGAAGGCTGTTTCCAGGGCAGGAAGAGGATCAGGGAGACCGGAGGGCAGCAGTGAGAGGAACACGTCTGGACCTTTGCTGACTGTGGCTGATGCTGAAGAGGAGGAGAGGGTGTGGTGTCAGCCGGGTTGAGCTCTTTGGACACACTTCAAATGCATAAATAGTGCTGGAGAGTCATGGCTGGCATGGCCTCAGACCCCCGCCCCCTGTGGGGGTGGGGGTCTGGGCAAGGTAGGACCACGGGTCTGGCTGGGCACTGTAAGCAGCTGTCACAGGTGCCACTGAGTGTCATCTCGGGTCTGGAGCATGTGGCTGCCAGGCTGGGCTCTGTGGCCTCTGTTTGAGACAGGGATGCTCCATCAGTTAGGTCCTGGGGTGAGGACCAGGCTGAGCAAGAATCACCCTCCTCTCCCCCCACCTCTGGTGAACATGTAGCCTCCATGAAAAACAAACCTTTATGGATTTGGGTTGAGATTTGGGAGCATTTTGTATAAAATGACCTAGGCTACTCAAACTACCAGGTATTTAATACCCAGGGATATGCTGGAGGAGACAAAAATAGCTTTATGACCTTAACCTAAAGAGAAGACTCATCCCCCACACATGTGAGAGTTTATTATCTAACCATGTGGGGATGGTGCCTTGCCCTGCCCGGGGGTCTTGGGCACTAAGGCCACTCCAGATGTGCCGATTTTAGGTAAATGCAAGCTTACCATGGACTCTAAAAATACTAAAATACAGGGGAGGTGAGCATTGGTGTGAAGACCAGGAAGAAGGACATATCTTTGAAAATGGTGTTTTAGAAAGTCAGAGCTTGAAGAGGTATGAAGGGACAGAGGCAAAAAGGTACAGGGTCAGGAGGGAGAGAGGGAAAAGAGAGTGTGAGCAGGGCGGGACATGCTGAGCTTGTGGGTGTAGAAAACCCCAAACGCAACAGTGGAAATGAAGGCAGCCCTGGGAGCGGAAAGGACCAGAACAGCTGGGGCGGAGAAAGGCACCAGGAACACGGAAGCAACGAGAGGGGTCTCCCAGCACCCAGAGGAAGGGCGGTGAAATGTTCTGAGAGTAATCAGCCACCACTCAGAAGCTTATTTTTTGAAATAAAGGTTGATTGATTCAATAATTGAAAATCCATGAAGATAATCCATTATACCTATAGGGTGAAATTTATCCCATCAGAATAAAAATCATGAAATGAGATTGTGGAAGCTAAAAAGGGCATTTGATATATAGTCATTCCTTCGTTTATAAAAGCCATAAAAATCAAATGAAAAATGTTAGCTATGAATAGAAGAATAATTTCAGAAAATACAGAGAATGTATAACTCAAAAAAAGAAAAAAGATGAAGATCTGTAACTCTAGCAAAACGGTAAAGGTTATGTAACTCCAACCTCAATGCCATGGGTGATACTGAAACCTTACAACAGCGGTTCTCGACCCACAGGAACTGTATTAAAGGGCCGCGGCATTAGGAAGGTTGAGAACCACTGCCTCAGAGACACCACACCAGATCTGGGCACCACCCTGTGCTGCTGGGCCTCCTTTCCCCAAGGGCATTCTTCCAGGAAGGACCGGTTACTGTGATGTTGCTGGTCTATCCTACCAGCACCCCCAGGGAGGATTGGTTACTGTGACATTGGTAGTCTGCTCCACCAGTGCCCAAGTTTCTTCTCCTGGCAGGTGCAAGGCTACCTAAATCAGCAGGGCTGTGCCTGACACCGTGCTCTGCTGGTGGGGAACAGGTCAGGGGCCTGATACTGTGCTCTCCTGGTGGGGGACAGATCAGGGATGTGTCCTCATCCTAGCTTTTGCCAGTCACCCTTAGACCCGTCTGTCTGTCTTGGTTCCAGGACAGCTGTCTCCTCTTCCTGTTCTACAAGCTTACTGGGACAGGCCCTGCCATGTACTCTTCTGTGTCTACTTACGTTTTATTGCTGAAAATCTGTAAGCAACAAGGAATGGGCATGATCACAGACCCACTCTGGATCTCTACCAGGAACTGGTATAGTGCTCCCCATAGGTCTATCTTGGGGCCAGTGCCACCAGTGCTGGGCTGGGTTTGTGCTGGGGCCTGCAGTGGCTTGTGCTACAGGGCAGACTGGAACCTCGGAGATGCCAGGGGGACTGAGCGCTGAGGGCAGGCAGCTTTTGGAGAAGTCCGGGACAGAGGCAGATGTCCTGCACACAGCACAGGCCCCCACAGGACTTGGGTGCCTTTGTGGAACACATGGCAGCTCAGTTAAACTCCAGGTGGGTGATTTCTCTCAGTTTAGTTGAAGTTCATAGGCCATGACCTCCAGACAACGGCAAAAGTGACATTCAGACAAGCCAAAACATTATCACAGCTTTTCCTTTTTTCACGTGTTGTCTGTCTGCCTCCCTCCCCCTGAGGTCTGTAACTAGCAACAACCACACATCCTAGACCTTGTTACCTGTTGGGTTCCAGTCTGAAATTTGCCAAAGAGAGCTGTCAAAAGAGCCGGGAATTTGATGATCTTCTGTAAGATTTGTGAGAAAGAAGTATTCAAAGTGGGAGAGAAAACGCAGGTGTCCTGTGTATTCTGGAGAAAGCTCAGGCTAGCAGTGGGGTGTCAGACCTGAGTGAGACAGATAGACAGGGCCCTCACACCAGGCCACGGAGAAGCAGGCACCCCCGGCCTCAGACTTTAGCCTGCACAGGGAGATAGATTCAATTTTCAAAATTTCCTAAGTCTGGGCATAGTGGTTCATGTCTGTAACCTGAGCAGTCTGGGAGGCCGAGGTAGAAGGATTGCCTGAACAAGAGCGAGACCCTGTATCTTAAAAAAACAAAACAAAACTAGCTCAGCTACTTGAGAGCTGGAGGCAAGAGGATTGCTTCAGTCCAGGAGTTTGAGGTTGCTGTGAGCTGTGACATCACAGCACTCTACCCAGGGAGGCAGACTGAGACTTAAATTTTTTTTTTTTTTTAATAACAAAATAGGATTTTCAAATTGGGAATGTGCTAATCCATGTAATTTTTATTTTACTAACTTACGATTGGGGGTATTGCAGTGTTGTCCCTTAGTCTCTGTATCTAATCGCTAAGAAGCTATGAGTTGACAAATTGGCATGATTCGAGCAGGAATGTTAAATGGGGCTCCTATGCTGGTCTTTAGGGCTGAGGCAGAAACTTGCAGTTGATTGATCTGGCACCTCGTTCCAACATTTCAGAGACACTTGGAGGCAAAAGTGGAATTGTCACCACCAGTGCTAGGTGGATATTTGGGAGCAGAGTGAGAGGTCTTGGCATTCACTGTTACAGGCTGAATGCTGAATTATATTTTGAAGCCTACCCCTCAATGTGATGGTATTGGAGGTGAAGCCTTTGGGAGGTGATTAGGTCATGAGAATGCTGCTGTGTGATGAGATTAGTGCCCTTATGAGGAGAGGAAGAGATGCCAGGTCTTCCTTTCTGGATCATATAAGGGTGCAGGAAGGAGGTGGCTGTCCACAAGCCAGGAAGAGAGCCCTCACTGAGCACCAGACTGCAGGTGCCTTGACTGTGGGCTTCTCAGCCTCCAGAGCTGTGAGGATGAGGTGCTGTCCATGCCACCCAGTCCCTGGTGCTTTGTTAGGGTTGTCTGAGCTGACCCCTACACTTTCCCTCCAGAGGTGGCTGCTACTCAGTTGACCATAGACAAGGGAGTCAAGCCAAAGGATTAAAAGAAAAATATAGGCTTCTGGGGTTGGCCCTTTGGTATTTCATGCTTTTATGAATAAATGTCTGTCACTTCCTCAGAAGGACCACTGTTAGCACCAGGTTTAAATGTTTCTCCTCTCCACCTCCTCTTCTCCTTCGAAAGAGACAGGGTTTTCTTTGAGGGGAGTGGAGGGCTCCTGGTGATCTCCATGAACCTTGATTATCTTAAGCACCTGCTGTCTGGGGGTGATGTCACGAGTGTCTTTGTCTTTGGAGGTTCTGACTTATGACCTCTTCAATGGTTCTGTCATACCCATGCCTCAATTTTTTTATTTTTATTTATTTATTTTTTTTTGAGACAGAGTTTCACTCTGTTGCCCGGGCTAAGAGTACTGTGGTGTCACTGTCCCCAGGAACCTCAAACTGCTGGGCTGAAGCCATCCTCTTGCCTCAGCCTCCCAAGTAGCTGAAACTACAGGTGCCCACCACAAAACCTAGCTAGTTTTGCTCATTTTTCTATTTTTAGTAGAGATGGGATCTCATTCTTGCTCAGGCTGGTGTTGAACTTCTGAGTTCAAGCAATCCACCTGCCTCAGCCATCCAGAGTGCTAGGATTAGAGGCATGAGCCACTGTACCCGGCCAATACCTTTCTTAATAGAAACCAATTCTGGTGTCAACAGTTTTCTCCAGTGAAAAAAAAGTTATTTCTGTTGAAGGAATGTTTTCATCCTGGGTCTGAATTTTCTATTTTACTTTAGAAGGTAAATCTTTCCTCTCAGTTGTCTACAATGACCACTTTGGGGTTCCAACTTAATATGTATTGGTGTATATATAACACAGCCTTAAAGGTTGTTTTTGTGGGAGTTTCAGGGAGAGACAATTGAGGTGGTGTTTATTCACCTGTGATTGAAAAATTACAGAGAAAGAGGAGAAGAATCCTAGCTATAGAAAAGTGTGCTCGAAAGTGCAGATATTTGGGGTCATAAAACATGTCTGCACCCTCCTGTGGTTCACAGACTGTGGCTGCACAGAGGAGACTTAAAAAAACTGTACGTTTTTTAATACAAATGTTATATTGTGTGTTTATTCAAATCCCAAAATGAATATGTAATTTCAGAGTTGAAAACTAGCAGAATAATACAAGTACGAAAATAAGTAAATAAATAGAACTGCCTATGGTGACACGGCTTGGGAGTATGTGCTGTGAACACTCTGGGGTGAGACTTTTCAGCATATTTTGTGTCTATCAGCAAAGTTTTATGATGATGTATGCTTTTGTAAAGGGGCCAAAATATGTTCCAGGGAAATACCAAGCAAAAGAAAGCTGCTGTGTCTATTTTATCAGCGTATTAAATTAAATTGCATTTCTAACACAAGCAAAAAATACATAGAAAATGTTTCAAAATATATCAAGTGATAAATGTAAAAAAAAATAAATAAAAATTATAAAAATTCATTGAGAAAGTCATTAAAAAAACTAAGAAAATTGGGAGACACACCATGTGCATGGATAGAAAAAAGTCAGTATCATGAAGATAAATTCGCAAGAAAACATGTACAGATTCAAAGCAGTGTGAATTTTCACCGTGTCAAATAGTATTCTCATATCATCTGACTTTTATGGGCTTACAGAATTCTGTTTTGTAGACATACTATAATCTGCTTAAGCAATTTTCTTTTTGTTTGATATTTACATATTTTGCTATTTTTCTTTAATACAAAGTGAACTGTGTTGAAAACCCTTGAATGTAATTTACCAAATGAATTTCTACTTATTTTCTTGGCATAATTTCTTAATAGTTAAATTGCTAGGCCAAAGGACATAGCAATTTTCACATATTTTTTTCAATTTGGAAGGCAGCCATGCTCATGCTATTTCACCAATGCTATCTTTTTTCAATTTGCCCACCAAAAATGTTTTACTGAAGTTTTATGGCTCCTGACGGGGACTGCCTGAGTCCGCTGGTGTCTTGTGTCCTGGTCCAGCGTCCTGGTCCAGCGTCCCAGCCCCCCTTTCCATCAGTCTCTGCTGGCGGGAGCAGCAGACCTGCTCAATCCTTCATCACTAGACCTGTGCTCTCTGGCCCAGGGGACATCCCACATAACGTCTGCCAAAGATTTGGCACATGAGAAATATTTTTCAATAAAAAAACTGAAAGGCAAAATTGATATTGAGGGAGATTATTACCTTTTTTTGTTTGATGCACTGATAAAGGGCTGGACCCAGTGCTGGTGTCTTTCTCAGACCGCCCGGACACTGGCAGGACAGTGTCATAAGATGCGGGAACATGCCGTATCCTCTAATGGGCAGCAGCATGGTGCAGCAGGACCTCCCCTGACCCCGGCAAGTTGGTCCTGTGATACTTGGTCTTCTCAGTTGGGAGGGAAGGAGAGAAAACAAATGGCCTCACAGACCCACTTCACCTGTAAGTTCTAGGTTTCACCTCCCACTCTCATTTCTTCTTCATTTCACCGACCAAGGAAAGCTGTAAAATCACAGAAAGTGATTAATAAAGCCTTTCCCTGCTCAGGATCCTGCAAGTGAGGGCGGCTGGAATGTATGGATGGGGTGCTGGGCCCGACCTCCGGAAGCCAGACCAGCCGGGCCCTGGGCAGGTGCTGCTCTTCCCCTGGGGATCTTTCCCCTCACTGGACAGAGTCTGGGGGGTGGGTTTTGACAACAGATACATCGTTTGTGAACAAACACAGGTTCCCTCCCAGAGGAGTTTGGCTATTTTGTCAAGTAAGTCAGCGGCTTTCTGGCATTTCATCCGTGTTTTACGACGTTTCATAAGGACCTGCATCTGATTTTATGACCACGTCTACTACTGTATACTTTGCTCACAGAAGGCCACATGTTGCCAATTTATAGTTTATGTTTTATCCAGTTTCCTTACCATAAATTATAGACAAATTTTTGTGTGTATAAACCATATGCATCTGACGTAAATTCTTAGTTTTAATACATTTTTAAAAATTGAATCTCATAAAAGTTAAATGCCCGTTTCTCTTGATAACTCATCAACGTCTTAAATTTTGGAAAGTGTTCTGGGACCCCTCAGCAGGAAAAACCTTGCCCAGCGAATCAGATGGATGGCAGTCCACCTTCTAACCAGGTGGCAGAGCCCTGATCCAGACAAGGCGCCACCTAACCCAAACATATTTCTAATGACAGTGGGGATTAATTCATTCAACTCTGATTTTTAGTGACATACTACAGATGTCAAAAAACCCATCTTTAGTTGTTGCTTAAATTAAGTGTGTGAATTATTTTTCCTTTATATCGAGAAAGAAATATGCTATCGAATGTTTTAACACCAAGACCTCATCTGGAGATTCCCAGCAAAGCGCCACCCAGGGGAGGCCAAACCCCAGGTCTCACAGACCCCGGGCTCTGCCAAGCATGTGTGAGTGTTCAGTGTTCACAGGCACTGCCGTGTCCATGTCCGGGTCCACGTCCATAAACCCCTGTCTTCCCATCCCTCTCTTTGTTGTCCCCGAGATGGTTCTGTAATGCACCTGTGTCCTTGGTCTGCTCATCAGGCAGAATTTGTAATCAAGATGTTGACCAAACTCTCCCAGATTCTACAGTGGTAGGGGCCCAGCTCAGGCCCCCTGACAGCACCACGCTGGCTGCCCCAGGCCATCCACGCGTGCAGAGCGCAGCTCTTTCAGGTAGCTGGTGAAGACAGCGTGCGTTGACACTCATGTCTGGGACCCTCACTGACACAGAGTGGCTAGTTTGGCAAAGGGTAAACTGGTGTGGGCTGGTGCTCCACAGAGGTTCATAAACAACAGGAACCAAGCCTGAGGTTTTCTGTAGGGGTTTCATTTTTTAAGAACACTACTTTGCCTTTAGATTAGCCATCTACAAACTGTGATGAAGGACCTTATTAATAAGAAGGTCACTAGGACAGTTTTGAGACAGACTGTGTTACGGTCCGTTATTTCACTCCCGAGAGACACAGTCCCGAGCATCCTCCTGATTCACCCGTGCACCTTTCACCTTGTTGGGCTTGTCGGTGCTGCTGGGAGGGCTTCATTTGTTTCTCTCCACATGAATTTTATGTTTCTTAATTTTTGTGTATCTCAAAACTTCTGTAATGATCCACGTAGAGGCCCCAGTGAATAGATCCTATAAAAATATCCTCTTGGATGAAAAGAAACTTCCGATCTAAACAAGAATCCTATTCTGATTTTTGTCACTTAGAAGAATGTAATATATGGAAACTCTGAAAATTTTAAAAGTGCTGGATAAAGCACAAGAATCACTGATGACCGTGGTATCATCATGGATCAATATGTTTGTTGCAATTCAATAAAGAAGAAATTAGAACTTCTCTGGCTCTGAGATGCCCACCACATTCTTTCTTACACTCTTTTTGGGTCTAGTCCTGTTGTTGCAGGACCAGCGCTGGACCCTGCCCCAGGGGACACTGGCAGAGCAGGGGTGTCCCAAGGATGGGCCTCAGGGGTCTGGATGGGAGAAGACAATGGCCGGAGCTTCCACCTGGACCACGGGTTGCAACAGGCAACATTATTCAGAAATGTGTTCCCAGGAGCCGCACTCCAAAGCTCTGCCTCCATCTAATCATTTTCCAATCTGTTTCCCTTGTGAAAATCATGGAAAAAAATATCTGTCAAAATAGCATGTTAGGGGAGCATTTGAAGAGTTGTATACCCTTAGCAGAAACAACCACACATCCTTTTCCCTTTGAAGGAGAGGTGATGAGTCTCTCTGAGGATGCCTTCCTGATCTTGTCACTGGACGGTAAACACCCTTAATTGGCTCAGGACTCCTGACTGCTGGGCTCCAGCCATGCCCACACAACCAGAAAGCCCCTGCAGGAAAAATCAGAACGATCTTGACCACACTTTCAGGGCGAATGAAGTCTTCAGATGAGAGGCAAAGGTCCTATTACTGCTCGTGAGAAGAGCCAGGTCTTTACCATACAGCTAGGCTGGCGTGTTCATTAGGAGAACAGGCTGTCACCCAGCATCGGAGACCAAAGGCACGGGCATTCGCCTCTGCGGTTTGATATTTGTCTTGACTTTTATTATCAAGAGAATGCGAAAGAAATAGAGACGGGAGAACAGTCTGAAGGTGACCCTGGCACCCCCAAACCATCTCCACTCTCCACAGAGGCCCCATGACAGAGGCAGGTGGGATCTGTGGATCTGTGGGCCAGAGCTGGGCTCCCCACTCCCCTTCCTGCCCACCTTGGCCCACCCTCCCCCGACACTTCCTGCTGTGGAGCAGTAACTGGGAGCAGGTGCCTACAAAGACTCACACTCCACACGCTTCCCTGGGTAGCACCTGCCCCAGAGAGAGCTCTGACTGCTGGATGACACCATCCAGGCACTGGGGGGATGAGGAGAACAAGCCCGAGCTCTCCATCTGCTGCTCATAAAAGATACAACCTCCACGTCCTCAGGCCCAGAGTAGTGAGCTGCCACTGGGACTCCCACGGCTGGACTATGATGACTGAATTCCCGGTCTCCCGAGGCTGCCCCTCTCTCCCTGTTCACACCCCACTGAATCCACCCTCTCCAATTGCTCCAAGCCCCATCACTTCCCTGGACCTCTAGTCCTCTTCAAGGAAGCCGCAGTGACTTCCATTTCGAGTCGCTGTTCCTGTGGAAGCATTGTGGACTTGGCTTGACTAACCGAGGCTTGTGATAAGCTGCACGTTTATAGTCAGACTGTTCTCTGTTCTTCTCATAAAAACATTTCACTTGAAGAAGCACATTTCAGACTCAAGGTGGGGCAGACCATCCTGCTGAACTTCAGTGGAAATAAAGAGGAACAAAGCAGGACAGCCCCTTGGGTGGTGATCAGGTGCCAATGTGCCAGGCTCAGAGACAGAGAGCATCTACAATGTTTGTGAAGACGGGCACATGTCACGGGCTACACCAGGGCAGGAGGGACTGGTCACAGGTGGAACAAGCAGGTCCTCTGGGGTCCTCTAGAGTGAGGAGGCTTCTCGAGGTGCAGTGAGTGATGACCCCCCAACCTCGACACCAGTGGGGAACAAAGCTCCCCACAGAGCCAGGGCTGCAGCCGCCCTCTGAGGTCCTTTCCTGAGGTGTCTGCTGTGAACGGGTCCAGTTTTCAGGTTCAATGCAGTCTTGTTTGGGGATATACAGAGATGGGGAAATGTCTAAGATATTTTTAACTCATTTATTTTTAAGTGTTATTTGAACACTATGGACCAGGCATAATGCTAGGCTCAGGGATAAAATGTGACCAGAACAGACCCTATGTGCAAAGGGCTGTGCCCTCCAGGACACGAGGTTGTGTGACTGAGCTGAGGACGCCTTCAGGAACATGTGAGAACAGTCGAGATGGTGCAGGGACTTACCGCCAAGAAGAAAACTGGGGTCTTTATTCTCAAAGCGATGAGAAGTCATTTCAAAGTCCATAAAAAGGAGGAGGATTGCAGGTAGGGAGGCAACACCGTCAGTTTCAACTTTTTACAAAGATCTCTCTGTTGGGCTCCAGGGGACAGGAGTGGACCTGGGGAGACCTGATAGGAGAGGGCAGTTTCACAGGGGTCGGACGTGGTGGCAGCTGGGATGAGAACAGCTGTGGTGAGATCTGGGGGAGAGAGACTTCAGAGGCAAAGTCTCCAGGGTTTGGTAAGCATTACATTTGGGCCTGGATAAAGCAGAAAGAAGAATTTGTCATGGATTTTGGAAGTCTAGTTTGTCAAACTGATTGGATGGTAGAGATATTTCCTAGGAAAGAAAATTCTGGAAAGGACCAGGATTGGAGGAGGAGATTGTGAGTTGATCCTTTCAATACATCAAGACTGAACATCTGTGACACCTGCAGGAGAGAGGCCCTAGAGAGGTCAGACGTGTAGGCTTTGGAGCACAGGGGAAGCCTGAGCTGAGGTGGAGACACGTGATTCCACTGCCTGTGGCAATCAAGGTCACGGGCACAGATGGGATTGATTTCCCAGAGAGAGATATAAATGGAGAGAAGGAGTCGGAGGGTCTTTGATATTTGGTGGCCTGATGGAGGAGGGAGAGTCTGCAGATGGAGAAGGGGCAGCTGGTGTGCAGGAGGAGGGGATGAGCCACGTGACCCCCAGAAGCGTCTCCATGAAGAAAGGTCGTCTCAGTGTGCTGCAGAGATGGTGCTGTCCCTGGAGACTCTAGTGCTGATAACTTTGCAGGGAACCATGAGGGCACGGGGCTGAGGGGGCTGACTGGGACAGAAAGTGTGCGAAGAAAAGGGGGCAGAGAGGCCATGTCAAAGTCCAGCTAAACTGGAGATGAATGTGACCCAATTCTATCATTGCAGAGAAGAATGCGGAGGGAAGAAGGGCCCTCAGTTAATCCTCCTGGGCGGGCAGCTCCTGCACACCAGCATGTGGTCCGGCCGGCCCGCAGCATCACCATGGGCACAGAAACAGGGGCAGAGGGGCCAGCTTGTCAGGGGGGCAGGGATCTTTGGAGACGTGGAGGAGAAAGAAGCGTGAATTCCTGCATTCCGCGATCGATCGTCGCCTCCCAGGTCGGTGCTTCCTGTGCCTGAACACCCGGTCAGTTTCCACCCCCTCGCTGCTCAGGTGAATCAGGGAGGACAAATCAGGTGTCACACAAACCCACGATTCTACAGAAGAGGAGAACTGTGGCATCCGTCTCTTTCCTGGGTTCTCAAAGCAGACACATGGGCTCAGAGGGGGAAACGATTGTTTCCCAAATTTCAAATTGCTGCTAAGAGGCAGGCTCAGACCTTGTGTCCACGTAGCCTTTCCAAAGGAGAAACTGCCTTCTGCCAGGCCCCTGCCTGGAGCCCCTGCCCACTCTGCTCTGGCCACGACCCAGGCCCCCCATTCTGGCTTTGCAACGGTTGCCAGCACACAGACCTCTCTCCTGGGCGGGGTCAGCTGGGGCAGCAGGGTCTCTGCCTCCTCCTACTCTTCCCACTGCAGGGAGTGGTGACTCCAGCTCCTTCCCACTGGAGCTTCCTGGCGCTCCTGGCCTTACCAAGCCAGACGTGGGTGGCACCCTGCCCTGGTTTTAGCTCTTATTCCATCCCCGTTCTGCTGCTGCTCAGGCCCATCTCGGAGACCTGCTATGTCCCAGGAGCCTCTGGGGCACTGTCTGGGGACGGTTGGCAGAGCAGAGCTAGACAGAGGCACGCAGGTGAGTTCCCCAGTGCCAGTGACCGAACTGCATAAGCCATGGGGTCCTGCCTCCTGGTCTGGAGTTTCCAGAGCTCCCTCAAATATGCATGCCTGGTGAGGGACAGAGAGGGGACTGCAAACATGTTCCTGGTTCTCCAGGGTTAGAGAGAGAGATGAAGGCCCAGCTCCCAGGAGCTGCCACCAGAGGAGAAGAGAAGAACGTGAGATAAACTCAGTAGTTTGTGTACTGGCTGGGCACGGAAGCTCACACCTATAATCCTGGCACGTGGGGAGGTTGATGTGGGAGGATCACTTGACACCAGGAGTTCAAGACCCACCTGGGCAACATAGAAAGACTCCATTTCTACAAAAAAATTTAAAAAAATCCATGCGTGGTGAGGGACCCCCACAATCCCAGCTACTAGGGAGGCTAAGGCAGGAAGAGTTCGAGGTCACAGTGACCAAGGCTACACCTTTGCTCTCCAGCCTGGGTGACAGAATGAGACCTTATCTCTAAAAGAAAAACAAAATTCAGGAACCTCTAAGTGCTGGGGCAGTGGCCCACCAGGAAAGAGAATGGGCTGAATAGATGTGAGATGTGTCAGAGTGAGGTGTTTAGCTGTACGCTGAGTGTACACAGCACAGTCACACTCAGACAGGGGGGCAGAGGCAAGTGGTGACCCGACCCGGGTGACTTGAGGATGGGGACTTGTGAGATGAATCTGGCAGAAGCAAGTAGCCATGAAGAAAAGCAACAACACCCACGTCTGGGAAGGCAGGAGTGGCCAGGCCAGGGTCTCAATACCTGAGTCTGGGAGGCAGGAGTGGCCAGGCCAGGGGCTCAGTGTAAGGGCGAGTTCAGCTATCCCTGGGAGCTGGAGACCTGGATGACCATCTATATTCCCAGAGGCAGCATTGATCTGGCTAAAGATTAGTTCCTCTATGAGGTCTGTACCTCTTTCTGTCTCCCTGTAAGATGGCGAGATCACTGCCACATGGGAGAGGATGGAAGGCAAACACATGCACAATATACCATGATAGCCCACAGGTCAGCCCAGTACCAGGATAGCCCACAGGTCAGCCCAGTACCGGGATAGCCCACGGGTCAGCCCAGTGCCGGCATAGCCCACGGGTCAGCCCAGTACTGGGATAGCCCACGGGTCAGCCCAGTGCCAGTGTAACTCAGAGGCGGTTGCACAAGCCTCTTGAAAAGGTGTCCTCTGGCTGTAGCTTTTCATGCCAGGGTGACGTCAAGGACGCTCTGCTTGGTTAACAACTGGGCCTTAGCACTGCTCTCTATGTGCCTGATTTAAGGCGGCTTCCACAGCGACTCTGCACTGACGATGGGCACCCAACTGAAGGAGGCGCTCAGCTCTGAGGAGAACACCTGGCAGTGGTTGGCCCCAAACCTTAGACACCTCTGGAACCCACGCCAGAGGGTTCCATGAATGCTTTATTGCATAATTTCTTCAGAGCCCAAGACTATGGCTTCACATCTCCTCATAGTTTGTGCCACTCTGCTTAACGGGACATGGGCACCCTTGGATGCATTTTGGAACTTTACTTGATGTGACAAGAGTGGATATGAAATATTTGCAATGGGTATACCAATAAAAGGTAGAACAAGGGCGGGACCTGGCTGGGTCTCCTCGGCCGCACTCACTGTCTAGGTTTGCTACTTCTTCAAGTGCTGCGTTGGGTCGTGCCTGGCCCCCGTGTAGGGAAGGCTGGGACACCTGGGGTTGGCAGGCACTGCCCTCCATCTACAGGCCTCTCCCTATGCTAGGGGGGCTTTTTCAGAGCATGGCGGCTCTGGGTAGTTAGCCGTTGAACAGGGCAGCTGGCTCCCCCAGAAGGAGCATGTGAGAGTGAGCAGATGACAGGTGCTGTTTGTACGGCCCAGTTTACCCCTCCTGTTGTCTTCTACTGGTCACGCTGTGCCAGACTCCAGGGGGAGGCACTAAGGGCCCCCCTCTGACAGAGTGAGTGTCGAAGGAAAGACTGTGGTGCCCTAGTCGTCACTCTGCTGCAGCGAGCCCTGCCGGTGACCCTGAGCGTCACCAGCTCTTGCGGAAGCCACGGACACTGGCGGAGGTGCAGACTGTACAGGAAGGACAGGGGCCTGAGGGAGCATGCTAAATCCTTGTAGCAGGGTAAACCTCCAGGGAAAGGTTAACTTACTGAGGTCAAAATATTATTAAATAGCAACCCAGGTAGATACTTCCAACACCTAATGCATTGTTTTTAAGATTTTATTTTTACATCAGGGATTGACACATAGTCTTATTATAGAACATCTCTATGTTGTAAAATTGCTGTGGTGAACTGGCAGGAAGACGGCCCTCTGGGTGATCATCCCTCCTCTTCCTCAGGCCTGAGGGCCACATGACCTGTCCTGGGGCTGCCAGGGCTACGTGCTGGGCCTGAGCCATGGGCTTCTATCAGGCCTTATCAGCGTCTCACCTCCTCCCACCCTCAGCACCCCTGCCTGAGACTGCAAGTGGTCTCTGGTTTTTTAAACCTTTGTTTAACTGCAGTTTTTCTTTATAGAATCAGTGTTTCCAGGCTTTTCTGAGCAGTCTAAGCATAAGCAAATACGCTAATAATTCAAATTTGAAAATGGTTCAGTTGAGGGAAGGCTCTTATACCAGGGCCTCTTCCTGATTCTGGCCTTGGCTGTGCTGAGCTGATCTTGGGTCCAAACCCTTGGCAATGCCTCCACTGAAATGTGAGTCCCAGGTCCCAGTGCTGGCACCTGTTAGGCCTCTGAGCCTGTGCACATTATGGGGTCATTTCTGGGTTTTTTTCCCCTCTCCACTGGGAGGCAAGCAAAATATGCCAGGGAAGACAGTCAGTGGAGACTTGATACCTGTCTTCAGGTGTAAAGCAAGGCCACTTTCAAGCTGGCCCACTGGGAATAGCTCCTGTGGTGCTGAGATGGAATCCATCACCATGGACTGTCAGACACACAAACAGAATTCAGTGGCTGCTACCGAGGAGGCCATACCCGGTAAGATTGAGTGTTAGTCACATCCAATTTAAGTTAATGATTAAATGGAGATTGTCATCCAGAGGTTTTCAAACACATTTCCCTATGCTGGCATCTAGCTACTCTTAATTATAGATACTGTCACAATCCCATTTTTAATAAGATCAGGGAACATCTCTTTGGGGAAAAATAACTCCTATTATGAACCCAGCTATGGGAACCTCATGGTATCAGAAGGGAAACAACTGTTGGACCTGCTGAATCCTGAGCGGTGCCAAGGTGGCAGGTGGACAGCAGGCTGAGGTGCACAGCCAGGGCCGCGCCTACCTTGATGGCCGGTGCTGAGGTGGCAGGTGGACAGTAGGCTGAGGTGCACAGCCAGGACCACACCTGCTTGGATGGCCAGGCAGGGGCAGTGCTGATGTGGGGGACAGTCCAGGAGGCCCTCCGTGTTGTCTGTCTGGACGCCCAGCTCTCAGCCTTCTCTTCCTCCTGCTCCTTCAGTCTCACTCTCAGCCCTCAGAACAGCTCCCTTCAACATGTAACATGAAGTTCACACATGCGTAAAGCCCCTCTTCTTAGAGAGAGGCGCCTACATTAAAAGACAGCATTTGGCCCTGAGTTTTACCGCGTGACAGACACTTGTGCCCTGGCCCGAGGCTGACCTTTGGGCTCTGCACGTCTGCTGGGCACTGGGCTTCTCCTTCCCAGCCTGTGGCCGCACAGCATGTGCCACAGAGGCTGTGTGGTAGGGGACCCCGGGACCCTCGTGATTCACACCCGCCCAGCCCCAGACTCTGGCTCTGATTTATTAGCTTTACTGAGATTGACTATGCTAGAAAACTTAACAAGGGAGAAATTCTAACCATTTGTCTTTCTCTCCTTGGATCTGACTGGTTCATCACCAACTATAATTTTTGGAAATCTAAAGCACCTTTCGAGTACTTCCCTCCATCTACTTCTGTCCACAGATCTTTCTTATTCTCACCTGGACCTGGACCATTTCCTCTGAGCTGGTTTCCCTGTGTCCCTCTGTGCTCTCTGAACCCACCTCCAGTCCTTTAGAATTAGTTGTTTCATACATGCGTGCACATGCACACACACAGGTAAAGTTGGGGTGGTACCACTTCCTAGACATGTTTAATTTAAACATTTTCAATTCTATACCTTCAGCAAGACAGCTACACTCATGTAAGATGGAACAATGTCCACTGGCCAGGCGGGGAGCATGTGGCCAGAGCACCTGGCTGGGAAGCACAGGCATCTGCCATTCTCTGAGTCCGTCTTAGTTCCCGAGTGTCTGTCACTGTGTGAGCACCTTGTCACCATGTTATACTGCTCAAGACGGCAGCGTCTGAGAGGCCATGGCCCCTGCTGCCCAGCATCTATGATGGCACCATCCCCTCTCCATGACCCCTGCTGCCCAGCATCTATGATGGCATCATCCCTTCTCCGTGACTGTGGATGGATGTCGTGACTGGCTGATGATTTGCAGAGCATGGCAGAGTGATGGGCCTTTACTACTGAGACTCTTTTGACAAGATAGGGGGGCTTCAGAGCGGCAAACTCACACTCAGTCACCATGGAGGAAGCCAGCTCTCTTCCCAGCAAACAGGGAAAAGTCCTGTAAGGAGCTGAATCCTGCCAACTGTCAAGGGAGTAAGCATAAAAACATATCCTTCCCCATCAAGCCTTCAGATAAGACCACAGCCCCAGTGGGTACCCCACCTACAACTCTAGGAGAGACCTTGAGATAGGGTCACCCAGCAAAATCACACCCAGATTCCTACCCTTTCATACTGCTGGATAATAAATACTTGTTGTTTTAAACTACTAAGTCTTGGGATAATTTGTTACATGAGATTGGTAGCTAACACGCAAGAACATTGGGCTTTAGAGATTTTTAAGAATCATTGTAACGCTACATACATTTTTTTTCCTAATCCCGTGGGCATCTGGGATCAATCTGTCTGTGATCTACCCTTGCTGGGATGGGGTCCACACTGTCCATGGCCTTTGCCGAGTGTCTCTGGCTCAGCCTCACAGGTTTATCCCTTGAACCCCACCAGGGCATGCAGACCTCTCACCACATTCATGTATCTAAAGTAATCTAAATACCTGGTGCCCCTGCCCACAGTGCCCTGGTGCCCATGCACAAGCCATGTCCTCTCTCTGAGGGCCTCTGCACCTTCCCCTCCCAGGGGCTCCATCTGTTCGTCATTCTGGGACCTGTTCAGGTGACCTCATCTGAGTAATGGCACTGTGGGGGCAGCTGGGAGGTGCTGTGTCCTGCCACAACACTATAGTCACATCCTTGTGGGAAACAGGAGCCCCCAGCTCACTAAACGTAGTGTCAGCAGCAGTTTGTAAACATGGTGAAGCAGGACATTTGGAGACATCCCCGGGATACTTTGATTAAGTCTGAGAACCCTCTGTGGTGTTATCTGATTTTATAGTGTAGTGATGTGTCAGTGATAATCACCTGCAAGACACACATATTACCTTCACCTATTTACTCTTTCTGCATAAAAAAGACCCCCAAACTCAGGGATTAAAGCCACATAGTCACATCTGCAGGTTGGCTGGGACCCAGCGGAGCTGAGATGAACCTGCTGATCTTGGCTGGGTCTGCTCGTCATCTATGTTTGGCTGCCTCACTTGTCTGTCCTCAGGTCAACTGTGGTCTCTGCTCTAGGCAGGCTTGACCGGAGAGGCCAGGCTCCACTTGTCTGTCATTATCCCACTCAGGTGGGTCTAGGGGGCCAGCAGCAACACGTACCTCTCATGGTTATGGCAGAGGGGCAGAAGTAGAAACAGTGCCTCGGGCCTTGGCTCATGGTTGCTCTGCCTTGCCATGTGGGCCAAAGCAAGTCATGTGTCGGGTCCCAAGTGTGTGGTGTGAGAATAGCAGCTTCTATTCTTTAGTGAGAGCAGTTTCCCAGTTACCCGGCAGAGCCTGGGGTGCAGGAGGGGCACAGCCAAGCACATGTACGCTGCCTCTGCTCTGCCCTTCCCGAGCCCCTCTGTGCCAGGTCCTTGCAGCAGAGAAAGACCGGAGGGTGGCCAAAGGAAACCCAGGCATCCCCCAACTCTGCTTTGTGGGGTACTTCTAGAAAGGAAGTATCTCCTTCACAGCTGGGCATTCCCTCGTACCAGGGTCCCAACTGAGCCCTGCTAAAGGCCCTGGATGGTGGTGGCATCTGTTACACCACTGCCAGGGGTGCTGAGTGGCCTCCTGCAGTGCTATGCTCCACTCTGTCTTACCAACCCCTCCAATTACTCCATCACTTGGGCAACAACCCCCTCTCCAAAATGCTCTCTGTTAGAAGACCTAGGGCATCTCGAGTTGGGTCACATCAATCCAATGTTCCATAGAAACCCCCCATATCTCTATGGGATGGAATCTGAGTCAGACACCTAGGCCGAGGGAGAGAGGATATTGTGCTCAGAACATAAGTGCAATAAATCACCATTAATTACCCATGGGTACATGGTTTTTTGAGGAAGCAGAAAAGATATGGATGATATAATTCACATTTTGTTTAAATATCTCATAACATTAACGAAGTAGCAAATGTTTTACCATCAGGGTGTGTTACCGCCTGACTTTGCATGACCCTGAAACCCAGGGCCGTGCCTCACCCTGTCCAGCCCACCTGTGGGGGAGGCCGAGGGCGCCCTTCTGCTCGTGCTCAGAAAGAGCTTGAGGGGTATGAGTGGAGTGTTCACTTCTAGAATCTCACTGTGTCACACGCTGCTCTCCTCCATTTCATTATAGTAGAATTTTCCGTGAGAATACGAGCCGGAACCAGCGTCTGCATTGGAGAGAGCGTCTTCGCTGTCAGATGCCCCAGGGGAATGAAGACATAGTGCTGTAGCCTGCTTCCTGGCTGGGCTTGTGGCATTTCCTAGCACTAATAAAATTTAATTTAAAATAGTAAAACAACTCACTGCCTTTCTGTGACATATATCTGGGTGTTACATAATTATAGAACAAATGGCTTTTCCAGGGAGGTTGTGAAGGCCAGTGATTTAGCGTGCACACTGCCGAAGACGCACAGGACTTCCCACTCCTCATTAAAACCCGGCCGTCTGCACAAATCATTCCGAGCACCGCAGCCGCCCCTTCCCTCCAACGCTGATTATCAGAGCAGCCAGGAGAGGCTCTGGCTTCATCTGTTTGACAGATGAGAGATTCTGCTGGACAGGTTTCCATTGTGACAGACAGAAGCAATATCTCAAGCGCAGCCATTTAAGTCTTTATAAAGGGAACAGTGGGGAAGCAAAAGGCTTCATGCCTCCAAAGATGTAGAATACAGAGGACATTTACCTGTCACTTGTAGCCCTTAAAGAAACTTTTGTTGAGTCAAGTGGTTTTTTAAGTACTTTAAAGACGTTTTTCATTTCTATTTTTCTATCTCTGTTGTTTTATCTACCCCATTCTCAGTAAAAAAAAGTGTATGTGTCACTCCTGTGTACTCCCTGAGACAGGTGACCAGATTAGGGGACTCAGAGCATCAAGACCAAATTACTCTGTTGTATTTCTTGCCTGTGAGAATCAGAATAATTTAGGAAAAAGTAATACCCCAAACCTGTTCCCGATGGCCAAGACTTTTATCTACAGCCACGTCTGTCACTTTCCCCCGAGCCACAGGCTCCAAACTTCTCATGTCCCGGGTGAACCCACCATCTCCCTTAGCCCACCTTTTCCCTCCTGGTCCCTGGCCTGTCCACCCTGTGCCCCACCTCTGTCCCCCCCACCCCGGTGTCCTCAGGAAAGTCCTCATTCTCCTCTCCAGCATTCACATTTGCACTGTCTCAAAAACAGAGGCCAGGCTCTGAACCTGCTGGTGCCTTGACCTAGAACTTTCTATCCTGTAGAGCTGTGAGAGAATAAGCTTCTGTCCTTTAGACATTCCTGTCTCAGATGTTTTGTTATAGCTGCATAAACATACTGAGACCCTCCCCCCCCACATATCTCTAGATACACTTTCCTCAATGCTCAGGAAAGAATTCTTCTCTAACAAACTTAGGAGATGCCTGACTATGGAAGAAAGTTTATCTCACATCCTCTGTGCTCCCAAAGGCCAGGCAGATGCTGCTCTGTCTCTGTGGGTTCATTATCTTACCCTGTATCTGCAAAGGACAGCTATTTGCAGTGGTGTGCTGAAGGAGGCTTGTAGGAGCTCATGAGAATCAGTCTATGTCTCTTTTCCCAGTTCCATATCTACTAATGTCCTGCTGCTTCACAAAATTGCTCATATTAGGAATATTTATACAACAAAAATTGATAAACACCAAAATTCATCTTTTTACTCCAGGGCTCCTTCTTCCAACACTCCACTAGCGTGCCTCTTAAATATTTGATAAGTTAATGAAGACACCAAGATTTCACCTTAAGACGTTGAAGTCAGCTTTTTTTGGGGGGGGAGAGGGGGTTACAGGGCTCTTACAAGGATTTTCTTTTCTGCAAGTAGGAAAGACACACTGGGTGTGCAGGTGGACAGTGGCGGGAGCAGAGAGTTGCAGAAAGCTTCTCATCAAGGCCTGCCGAGCTCTGGAAGGCAGGATCCTGTCATCTCACCCCACACTCAGCCTAGGTCGGAAGGTGCATCTCTGACCATTGCTCTCAAGCAGCTCCGTGGGCTCTGAGGGCAGCCTCCAAGAGATTCAAGTACCTGTGTCCTGTGTGGGTCTCAGATGGAGCTGGTAGCTCAAGCATCTTGCCTTTCACATTTTTGTATTAACCGGTAATGATTCATATTCTTTTTTTCCCTCAAACATGTGTTAGATTGGGTGAGTGAGTCTAAATTAAGATATCACCTACCGCCCACATCAGAATCTTCAGGAAATCCAGCCTCTCCTGCTTTAAGGAAGTGTTGATTAAAGATCTAAGTTGACATTAAGAGAAAAATGAAGAAAATTCTTGGGGCCTAGCAATGCTAATGAATTTCTTCGCTTTTTATGCACTTTAATTCTGTCATTAATTTCATGGTAACATAAACTGCAATCTTCCAGAACTTCCACCCGGTCTGTGTCAAGTTGCTATGGAAAGGGAAAGAGTTAATTAGTTTCCAGAAGTACTTGTGCTGCACCTGGGATTATTTGGTCACAAAAAGATTTCAGGTCAATGCACTCACAGTGGATTTCTGCTTTGTTGATGCCTCATGTTTAAAAGAGTGATTTACTTTCCAGAGGGTATTAGAAAACAATGATTCCTAAAGAAAAAAAAGGACAAAATACAGTAATTCCTAGTAAAAGACTTTTTTTTTGCTTTTGAAACCTAAGAATTTTTTTTTCATATTAGTAAGGGGGTAGAAATAAAAATGCAGTCCAGCAAGAGAGTTCCCAGGGCGATGTTGGTGAAAGGACGTTACAGAGATAAGTGGTGGAAGAAACTGCCTCTTACAAGTTATTGATATTTTACAATCTGGAAGAGGGTGAAGGCCCAGCAATGGGAGCTAAATGCAGGAAAAAAGTGTTTCTTAAAAAAATCTAAAAGAAAAAACTTGAGAAAAGGTGGATTTAGCGAGTGTGAAGCCCAGGGCCTAACTCACACAGTCATCCATGGATCAGCTCCAACGTGATCAATGCATTGTGTTCAATCTCATGTGGCACCTGGTCTTGTCTGGAAGACCTGGGATAGGTTAATTGATGAACTGATCAGCTGTCTGGCTCTTTCCCCTGATTATTTTATCTGGAAGCTAATATGTTTCCTGGCTACTGTCACCATGTTCTTGCTGGAAGTGTCATGAACTCTGACAATGGATTCCAGGGAAATTTTCAGAGTGACGTCCCTCCCTCTGGATACCTGCAGAGCACTCAGCTCCAGCTCTGCTGTGCATCTTGCTTGGGCTTCTCCAAACCGCACCCTTGTGGGGCATGGCACAGTGACTGATGGCCTGGAACTTTCTGTAGGGACCTGCCTGAGGAGTGCTCCCAGGGTAAAGCAAACCTCCAGCTGAGCTTTTGTTCCTCAGGCTGTGGGCATGCTCCCTGGGAACTCATCCCAGAATGAATAAGGCCTGGAGAGCTGGCCTTTCCTCTCCTCACGTCCGCCAGAGCCTCCCACCTGACCTGGGCTTACATGAGGCCTTGAGGCTGAGTTGCTAAGAAGTGATGACCTAGTCTGCCAGCAACCGGGTCCTGCCAATTTGTGGTACTTGGTCCTGAAAAGTGCTTCCGTGATTCAGAATAAGTCACGGTTGAAGGAGGAGAGAGCAGCTTACATGTGCATGAGTGTGTGCTAAGGGATTTAATGGACACCGCCATGGTGCTACTCAGGTGTGTGCGGGCCTCTGAGCACAAGTGTTTAACCACCTTAGTCCTCATGACAGTCTCCTCACGCAGACATGATTATCATCCTATTCTCCAGACGAGGAAAGTGAGGCTCCATGTCTGTGCTCTCATCACTAGACCACCGGCCTCCTAAAGCAGAGTTACAAGGTCACATAGACAGTGGCTGCTTCTGGGGACAGAACCATGGGCTGGGCCACCGGGGAAAAAAAGGAAATTCCCATTGCACAGGGGCAGAGTTCAGGGAGCCCTGTGGAGGGATTGACACACAGTACAGTGTCTAGCAAGTCCCCCAGAAGGGCCTCCACGCTGGTTCCCATCTGGGCGATGAAGGCCAGATAGATCTTCAGGGTGACTCCAGCCTGGAGCAGGACGGATTATCCTCTGAGGTTCTGGGACCTCTGGGATGCCCCAGAAATACATTTCCAGGACTTCCGGCTTGTGTGTGTGTGTTTTTTTCTTTTCAACAAAGGTTTGTTGTGTTCAGCCTCCTGTGCATTGCTGAGAACAGTTCTGGAAGGCAAGGAGGGAGCTAACTGGAGTAATGGGCTGAAGGGGCTGGGGCCTTGAGGACACACAGTCACCTGCTGGTCACACAGAGAGTCTCACCCACAAGTGAGGCCCTACCTGAGAAGGAGGTTTCTGGTGCCACTTGGCACCGCCACTCCGAGGAGGGGAGGAGAATGCTTAGTAGGAGGAGTGAGCTGCCGGAGGAGTCATGGTGAGACCTGAGTTCTGGCGAAGGAGAAGTGGGGACTGAGCTCCAGCAAGACCTCGGGGACCTGCGCTGCCTCAGGAGGCGTCTTCCGGCCACCTGAGGAACAGCCTTGTGCATACCGAATGAAGAGCAGAAGACAGGCGAGGAGGCACAATTGTCCAGCGGGGACAAGCCAGAGCCATCCTCAGGGAAGCTAACCCAAAGTCCCTGCCATCTTCCTGCCCCAGCAGCAGAAATTCCTCCTGGAATTCTGCACTCCAGGGGCTCAGGGGAAGAGCGCTGGTGGGGAGAGGGAGCCAGCAGCACCTGGGAAAGCTTGGTGATGTGGGAGGAGAGCTAAAGCAGCTCAGACACAGCCGGCTCCTCCTTGGTCTGCCGAGTCACCACGAGCAAAGGGAGTTGGTGGTGACAGTCTGGAAGGTGGTTTACAGCTGAGTGTCCTCAGGGACTGCTGTCCCCAAAGTGCACCGTGTCACTCACCCTCAGGCTCACCCTTCCTCTTGTTCACTCTGCCCCCAGACGCCCTCCTGCTGGCCGGGAGGGAGGGGAGAGGAGCCCCAAATCTCCCTGGTGCCTGCCAAAGCTGTTTCCGTGGCTCCTTCCAACTTCCCGTTTTCTTACTTGTTTTCTGAAGGCCACAGGAATAGGAGAATGAAAAGCCTTTTTTGAAAAGAGGACAAGCGGGGGGTGCTCATCAACGTGAAAGAGGAACAGAGAGGGGGAACGTTTTTTGAAAGCAGATATGCACGCACCATTACAGAGCTAAGACTTTCTAAAGTGGACCAGATCAAACATGCTTGTTTTCCAAACAATGAAGGAATTCAAGGAGATGAAGGCTGCTCTCTCCCACACAGTGCACCTCCCACTGCCCTGTGCCTTTCTGCTGCACACCAGGGGCTCCGTTTACCAGAAGAAGCTGTATCTGAAACTCTGCCAAACAAATCAAGTATCATTTTCCTATGTAAATAAAATGGTGGAGATGAATAATTCAGGAGCCAGGCTGGGGCGTTCACATGCATCCATCACGTACGCAGATGTGTAGTACGGTATGTCTCTCTCAAGATGTTTTCTAATATTTATGAAAACAATCCATAAAATTAAATCCCATTCGTTCAAGATTAGTCCTTGACATTCATCAGACTAATGACTCTTATTGCTAGAGGGGATACCCTAAGTTTCAATAATACTTAATAGCTTCTTCTGAGTACTGTTCAGCAGAATCATCCCTGCTTTTCTTTATAAAGATGACTTTGTCCCAATAGAATTATATTTTTATCTGGATTATAACTCAAACTTTCCTTTTTCTGGTGGAAACATCTTTTGTTCAGTTTTAGATTTTAAAAACATCATGTCAGATAAAGCTTCCTGAAAGACATCAATAGACATAATCATGGCCATTTATCAACTATTGAATTATTCTGCTTCCCAAGATCATCGTCAGCTGTGAATTTATGAGGCTGACACTGTTGTCAAGAGTGGGGAGACGCTCGTGCTCTCATGAGTGCATTGGTGTCATCAATGGACACTCACTGGCTGGGGCCACCCCCACCTCAAGGTGATCCCTGAGGTGCTTTTCACTCACATGATTTAATTCCTGTGCTCCTCCAGATTAAATCCACTTCCCATATTGTTAAGAGGCTCAGGTGCCTCTCATGTGACACGTCTTGACTACTAGCGAAGCAGCAGAGCTCAAAGTAGGGGCTGTGTAAATTTTAGGGAGTCTTCAAGACTTAAAGCTTTTAAGGTCACTATATGTGGGACTGTGTTTTCATGGCAAACAAATGAATCAGGGTCAGACCAAATTTCTATAAACCTAGAAGGGTGAGGGGGTCTCCATCCAAGAATCTCTTCATGTCTGAAGCATCTTCGTGTCTGAAAGGTTAAAGTGTTATCAGTAGAGATTAATTGAGTTACATACTTTCCCGTTTCTCATGTTTGGATGCATAGAATTGCAGAGACTTACATGTCTCATACGGCATCCTTCATGCAAATGCCCTGGGTGTCACATGGCAGGTGCCATTGTTCAAGGGACACGTTCTTTGCTGCCAGAGTGGGTGGAGGCTGCCGGAGCTGACCAGGCAATAGCAGAAAAGGCTCAAGGGAGAGGTCAGGGCCACAAAGATACTGGGGGCAGAGCAAGGCTGAGTCCAGTGAGCGTCGCTCATAGGGGAAGTAACTGGAGGAAATGGAGGCCTTGGGGATGCTGGCCAGTGGACAGGGGTGGCCATAAAGCATAGTGGGGAGGCCCTTAGTAAGAAGAAGAGTCATCAAGAGGGGTCTAGAGAGAGTGGAGAAGATGGTATGGGCACCACAGCCAGCAAGTTCCCAGGGCCAGGGAGGGCCAGCGGGAGGAGGCAACATCTGGGCAGGTGACAGGTGCACAGACTCAAGGAAGCTGAGGCTGAGAAGGCCGTCACCAGTCTGGCTATCCAGGGACCAAGTCAGTCTTGGGTTTCTGTGCAAGGCGCTTTCTTCAACGCCCGTCTCAGGGTCTGGGCAAGAACAGTTCAAGGGTATCCGTGATGCCTCAGTTGACCACAGTGTGGGTGTCCTCTTTGAGGTAAGCGTGTCTCTGTCTTTATACCTCTTCCTCCATTGATCATTCGTGTGGCTACTTCTCCACATGGCCATGGTCAGGTAGCTATTGGCACTGAGGTGGATCCTGGGGGATCAGAGAGGTTGGTACAGACAGTGCCCCTCAGCTGGGCAGCAAGCCATTCCTTGCGGGTAACTAGGTGGTATGTGTCCAGGTCTGGCGCTCTGAGCCTTGCCCATGGGGTCCTTGGGGCTCTCGACTGTTCAGTCACAAAACCCTGCTGCTTTTCACCTCGTTTTCTCTTGGTTGAGAGGGTGCCCACCTGCTTCCCAGCAAACTGCACCCTCCCCAGAGCAGGGGCAATGGCTATGAAGTGTGTTGCCCAAGGGAGAGACACCCTGCAGTGGCTGTGGATGCTGTGGGAAGCCTGGGACCCCAGAGACCCCAGGGACCCATGTGTGGGTGCACAGCAGCTTTCAGCCACGTGCATTTCCAGGGTGCTCTCGGGGTCCTGGCCGGCACTGTGAGCTCTAAGACCATTCTGATGCAGACGGTGCCCATCAAGGACTCTGGAAAAGGCTGACAGGGCAGCCTTTCTGGAATGTTGCCTTTCCCCAGGGAGAGAAATCTTTGGGAAGCCAAAAGAGAACATTTATGCAAAATCAGAGCTGAAAGAGAATTGGAGCTGGACTGGACACCTCTGTTCCAAATTGTCTTTCCGAGAACAGGCCCAGGGCTACAGAGGCCCCTGGCAGAGGCCCCGTCCTGCCGCTGAGATGGGAAGGCTGACTCCTTGCCACCAAGTGCCTCGCATATCACGTGATCCCTTAACTGTCTCTGCAGGATGATAAAGGCTCTGATGAAATATTCATTGATTTTTAAGTGCTGCCCATCTATTGTAAAGTAGAGCCTTTTTCATTCTGTATTTTCTGCTGGCATTTTTGTGTTCTTAGAGGCTGGCCATGTTTAAGTGCACATAGGGTATTTGTTTGGAAAATCTCCCCGCAGACCCCTTGGTCATGCCCTTCTCACATGAATCAGGGTCTGAAGAAATATTAACCAAACTCACCTATGAGGGGTAAAACGGACTTTGAGGCAAATTAGCCTGGGGGGCTTTGTGGGGACCCGCATCTCTGTGCTTCAACACTGTCCCGCTGTCAGGTTTAATCAGACTCTGGAGCCACGTTCGAGCCTTGGCATCTGTGGTGGCTGGTCGATCCCGTCAGGTGCTCACAGCAGGTGCTTCTCCGTTCATGGGCCACACCCCTGTGTCACTGCCACCCCTTTTTATGACGTCCTCTGCATTGCTGGGAAGCATCCGGAACCACATTTCCCAGACCCCTGCCCTGAATGGCTCTGGTTAGAAACAAGTCCCTCATGTGACATTGAGTGAGGAGGGGAAGGGGCAGCCATGATTTTGTTATGTTTGCAAGCAGATGTGTGTATATCAGGTAGAAGTTGATGGAAAATGAGAGGCCCCAAGAGTTTCCTGGGGAGTTCTATAAACTGCCCATTCTGCTCTGGCCGGCGGCTGAGCCTGGGGTCCCCAGGCCCGGGGCAGCACCCGCAGTGGGGCCTCCCTTCGGTTTGTTCATCGGGCCTTCTCAATGGCCATGTAAGCCCCTCAAGCTGACAAGAGAATCCTGGTCCAAATGAGTGGAACACTCCCAAGAAGGCTAAATGGCCCCTGGAGAGCGTGAGGGGACTGATGGGACATGGGGGAGGAGAGAGCAAGTCCCCGGGGAGGGCTGAGTGGGTTCAGCATTAGCGCTGTGGGCCTAGAGCCAGAAGCAAGGTCCTGGGTCCCCCGAGCCCCCGCGGCACCTCAGGCCTGCATTTGGCTCCTGGGGCAGTTCGAGGGGGTCAAGCCGCAGCAGGCTGGACGGACCCAGCTGGACTCCAAGTGTGATCTGAGAGCATCTGGGAATGCCGCCTTCTTCACCTTCGTGCCTGGGAAGTATTTGTAATCACTACAGAGATTATAAAATATCAGCTGCAGTTTTGTCTTTAGCTGCGTGAAAAAAAAAAAATCACACCTTTTCCAAGATAGAGAAAATACAAAGAAAACCCAGCGAGGGTGTTGTGCAGTGTCACGGTCCATGATGCTCCTGGGCAGTGCGTCTGTCCCCACCAGGCCACCCCCCCCCCCCCACCGGTGTGAACTGGCTAACAATTCTGAAGCTCTCACAGCTCGCTGGGCTGATCCCAGGGCTTGCTATTTAGGTTACGGTTGATCGTGGCTTCCTTCCTGGTAGCTGTGGAAATTTGAAAATGATGTCAAAACAGCAGACTCCGTGAGTTTTCTCATTGTCAGTGTTTACGCCACGATGCAGGGCACTCTACTGAGCTGCTGGTTACTGTGTTCTAGAAGCTTGGAGCAATGACAGCCATCAGCATATGCCTGTGATCCTTAGCATCCCCGCTGTATGGCTGAGACATGGAGAAGCTGAGTGACGTAATGACCATGACAGAGCCTGGAAAGGCAGCACCAAGGTCAGCTCTGGGCGTGAGATGGTGCTGTGGTCAGCTGCACCCACAGCGACCCTTCCTCCGTCTCTCCTCCTTCCTTCCTGCTCTCTCCCTCTCTTTTCTCTCTCCTCTTGTATAGTCCTCTCTCCTGCCAGGGTCCAGCCCATAGACCAGAGCTCACCGGAACTGCCCCTGAAGCACTGCCAGGATGCATGCCTTCATACACTGTAGACCAGAGCTCACCAGGGCTGCCCCCGCAGCACGGCTAGGACGCACGCCTTCCATACTCTAGACCAGAGCTCACTAGGGCTGCCCCCGCAGCACTGCTAGGATGCATGCCTTCCACACTCTAGACCAGAGCTCACCAGGGCTGCCCCCGCAGCACGGCTAGGACGCACGCCTTCCACACTCTAGACCAGAGCTCACCAGGGCTGCCCCTGCAGCACGGCTAGGATGCACGCCTTCCATACTCTAGACCTGAGCTCACCTGGGGCTGCCCCTGCAGCACGGCTAGGATGCACGCCTTCCATACTCTAGATCTGAGCTCACTGGGGCTGCCCCCCGCAGCATCGCTAGGACGCACGTCTTTCACACTGTAGACCAGAGCTCACTGGGGTTGCCCACACAGCACAGCTAGGATGCCCGCCTTCCAAACTCTAGACCAGAGCTCACCAGGGCTGCCCCTGCAGCACGGCTAGGATGCACGCCTTCCATACTCTAGACCAGAGCTCACCTGGGGCTGCCCCTGCAGCATGGCTAGGATGCACGCCTTCCATACTCTAGACCAGAGCTCACCAGGGCTGCCCCTGCAGCACGGCTAGGATGCACGCCTTCCATACTCTAGACCTGAGCTCACCAGGGCTGCCCCTGCAGCACGGCTAGGATGCACGCCTTCCATACTCTAGACCTGAGCTCACCTGGGGCTGCCCCTGCAGCACGGCTAGGATGCACACCTTCCATACTCTAGATCTGAGCTCACTGGGGCTGCCCCTGCAGCACGGCTAGGAAGCACGCCTTCCACACTCTAGACCAGAGCTCACTGGGGCTGCCCCCCGCAGCACTGCTACGATGCTCGACTTCCATACTCTAAATCAGAGCTCACCAGTGCTGGCCCAGAATCACGTCTAGGACAGACCACATCCATACTCTATACCTGAGCTCACCTGGGGCGGACCCCGCAGCACGGCGGGGACACTCTCCCT
>CAUYPK010084033.1:0-52127 GCA_963574355.1 Loris lydekkerianus
ATAAAAACTTAAATATATATTTCTATTTATACACATATACATTAAGTTCACAGTGTATGTGTGTATGTGTATATATGATGGTCATACTGTGTGTGCATATTTATGTATATGCATATATGAACTTTATGGGTATGCTTCATACGGGTGTGTTCATTTGTATACATAAACTATAACCACTCAGTCTGTATGTATTTACATTTGTATATATGAAAGTGATGGCCCCCTGTGTTGTGTGTATATGTATATACAAATTTATGGCCACCTTGTGTTTATGTGGGTATCTATAAATATATAAGAATTCCATGCCTTCCTGTATATGTGTCTATAATGTATTTGTAGACTTTATGGCCACCATCGTGTGTCTGTGTGTATGTTTGTATACACACCCTTCATGACCACAGGTGTGTTGATATATACATATCTAAACATGTGGTCGTATTTGATACATGTTTGTGTGTATGTGTACATGTGTATACAAAGATGTCCACAGTGTTGTGACCATATATGTATATACAAACTTAATGGCAATTTTATGTGGGGATATATGTGTATATGAAGTGTACGGCTACCTTTTATGTATGTGTGTGTATGCATATTTGCATGGGTATATACATCTCCCTGTATATATGTATACCCATACACATCACGCAAACATATATTTTTATATATACTGAAACTTTATGGCCACTCTGTGTGTGTATGTATATATGTATATATGAATTTCTGGCCACCCTGTGTGTATGTGCCTATATATGTATGTTATGTCTTTTCTTCTGTGTGTGTGTATTTAAACAAACTTTATGGCCATGTTTGTGTCTTTATGTAGGTACATATCAAGTACTTGTGTGTATGTGTGTGTGTATGTATATACAAACTTTATGGTTACTCTGTGTGTGTGTAAGTATAGAAATTTTATGGCCATCCTGTGTTTGTGTGTATGTATGTATGCACTGTGTGCTTTCATGTGTGTATATATCACACAAACATGGCCACTCTGTGTGTGTGTATTTATCTTTTTATACTCACCTTGTACGTGTGTATATACAAACTTCAGGGCCACTCTGTATATATGTGTGTGTGTGTGTGTGTGTAAGAATATGCAAACCTCCTGGTCAAACTGTGTGCATGTGCTTATACATACATATGTAAGGATATTATGTATGATAATATCTATGTATATATTTACATTATTGTCATAGTGTTTTTGTGTGTATATGTATATTATGGTTACACTGTGTGTATATTTCTATATATGCATATATGACCTTTATGGGTACATTTTATGTGTGTGTGTATATACACAAAATATAGCCACCATTGTGTATATATGTATGTACACATGAATTTAATGCCCACCTGGTGTTTTGTATATATGCACATATAACTTTATGGCCACTTTGTGTGTTTTGGTGTGTATACATAGACATATATAGGAATTGCATGGCTTCCCATATATATGAATTGCATAGCTTCCCTGTATATGTATGCATGTGTATGGATATGTATGGTCACCCAGTGTGTTTTTGTATGTATACACAAACATTACGGCCACATGTGTATTTGGTATATATGTATATGTAAAGTACTTGTAAAGTATTTGGTATATATTTGTGTATATGTATATACACAAACATGGCCACTGTGTATATTTGGTATATATTTGGTATATATTTATGTATATGTATACACAAACATGGCCACTGTGTGTGTGTGCTTACATTTATATTCAAAATTCATGATAATTTTCTGTGTGGGTATATGTACATACGAACCTTATGGTACCATGTATGTATGTGTGTGGGTATGAATATGTGTGTATACATATGTATATATGTGTGTATACGTATGTATATATGTGTATATACTTATACATACAAACTTTATGGCCCCAGTGTGTGTGTACAAACCTCCTAGCTATCTGTATAAGGATGTGTGCATAGATATAAATGTATATACAAACTATACATCCACACTGAGCATGTGCGTCCATCTATGTGCATGCAAACTTCATGTCAACCCTGTATGTGTGTGTGTACATATGTATTGTATGGCTACAATTTGGCTATGTATTCATGTATATTTGAAGTTTATGGCCACCCTGTGTGGGTGTATATATATGTATAAACTGTGTAGCTCCTTTGTGTATATCACACAAACATTAAGGATACTCTGTGTGTCTGTATATGTGTGTGTGTTTAAGTAAATGCACACTTTCTGATTACACTGTGTGTATAACTATAAATATAGTATACAAACACACTAGTATAAATATAGTTATACATATATATAAATTCATACACACATTATGTCCATATGTATATACCTTGGTCATACTGTGTTTGTGTAAATTTTTATATATGCATAAATGAGCTTTGTGGGTATGCTTCATATGGTTATGTGTATATGTACACACAAACTATAGCCACCCAGTATGTGTGTATGTATATATGAATGTGATGATTACCCTGTGTTGTGCATATTCATGTATACGAATTTTTGGCCACCAGGTGTGTGTGTGTGTATCAATATATATATATAAGAATTCCATGGCTTCCCTGTATGTGTATGGGTAACTGGATGTGCAAAATTATAGCCACCCTTTGTGTGTGTGTGTGTGTATGTATACACAAATCTTATGGTTATATATATATATATATATATATATTCGTTCATAGTTGGTATCCATTTGCATATATGTTTGTGTATATATATATATGTAGATATATATATATATATATATATATACACAAATTTGTCCTCCGTGTGCATGCATATATATATTCCAAATTTATGGTAATTCTATGTGTGGGTATATGTGTATATGAACTTTATGGCTACCTTGTATTTATGTGTGTTTTTCTATGTATATGTGTTTCTATGTATATGTATATGTGTGTATATATGTGTACACATATCATATGCTCATATCTAACTTTATGGCCACCCTGTGTGTTTGTATATGTGTGAACTTGTGTCCCCTTGTCTGTGTATATCACACAAACATTACAGCCACTCTGAGAGGTTGTATATGCATTTATAGCCACCCTGTACATGTGTATATACAAACTTCAGCGTCACCCTGTATATGCATATGTGTGTGTGTGTGTAAATATATTCAACCGTCCAAGTCACACAGAGTGTCTGTCTATGTGTGGACATATCTATATGTCTCTCTCTCTCTCTCTCTCTCTCTCTATATATATATATATATATATATATATATATATATATATATATACACAGTACACATCACACACACACACATATATTGAAACTTCAGTGTATATATTGAAACTTTATGGCCACTCTGAGTGTATATTCATATATATATGAATTTATGGCCACCCTGTGTGTATATATGTATAAATGGATATTATGGCTTCCCTTTGTGTGTGTGTGTGTATACAAACTTTATGCCCACATTTGTGTTCTATATGTAGGTATGTTTCAAGTACTGGTGTGTATGTGCATGTGTGTGTGTCAGTGAGTGTGTATTCGAACTTTATGGCCACTCTGAATGTGTGTATGTACATATAGAAATTTTATGGCCACCCTGTGTGTGTATATGTATGTATGAACTGTGTTGCTCCATGTATGTGACTATCACACAAACATTATGGCCACTGTGTGTGTGTATTTATGAATTTATAGGCACCCTGTACATGTGTGTATGTACAAACTTTAGGGCCACCCTTTATGTGTGTCTGTATAAGTACATGTGAACTTCCTGGTCATACTGTGTGTGTCTGTGCATAAACATATGTTTATATACATAATGTAATATAATATCTATATATATGTGAACATTATGGCCACAGGGCTTATGTGTGTAGAAGTACATTATGGTTACCGTATGTGTGTATATTTATATACATGCATATTATGAACATTATGGGTGCACTTTATATGTGTGTGTATATGTATACACGACTATAGCCACCAGTGTGTTATACATTAGCATTATGGCCACCCTTTGTTGTCCTTGTATGGCTACCTTGTATGTGTGTATGTGCGTGTATGTATATGTGCATGCATATATGTATGTCTCTGTTTATATATATGTATACACACATCACACACACATATATAGATGATATATACTCTCTGTTTATGTATATGTATATATGAACTTATGCCCACCAGGTGTGTGTTTGTGTGTGTATCTATACATATATAGGAATTGCAGGGCTTCCCATATAAAGGAATTTCATGGCTTCCCAGTATATGTGTGTGTGTATGTATGAATGTGCAAACTTTATGGCCACCTGGTGTATATGTGTGTGTGTGTGTGTACACAAATTTATGGCCACATGTGTGTTTGGTATATATGTTTATGTGAAGAACTTTTAAATTATGTGGTATATGTATGTGTGTGTGTGTGTGGTGTGTGTGTGTATTATATACAAACATTATGGCCACATACCAAGTGTGCAGTATATGTTTGTGTAGGCATATATGTATATACAAAATTTATGGCCACTCTGTGTGTGGGTATATGTAAATATAAAATGTATGGCTACTTTCTGTGTATATGTATGTAAGTATATGTGTGTGTGTATGTATATGTGTGTGTGTTTATACATATATATGTATACACACATCACACCCACACATATGTATTATGTATGAAATGTATATATACATATACATATACAAACATTATGGCCACTCTGTGTGTGTGTGTGTGTGTGTATTTACACAAACTTTATGGCCACAGTGTGTGTATACAAAACTCCTGGCCACCTGTATATGGATGTGTGCAGAGATACAAATGTATATACATACTACATCCACCCTGTGCATGTGTATCCAAATATGTGCATGGATACTTCATGGCAACCCTGTGTGTGTATAGTATGTATATGTGTGTGTATGTGTACATATGTATTCTGGGGTATTCCTGTGTGTGTATAGTATATATGAACTGTGTGGCTCCATTGTATGTGTATATCACACAAACATTAGGACTATTCTATGTTTGCAGATATTTATTTAAAGTTATTCTGTACATATGTGTATATACACAAATTTCAGGGCCATCCTGTATATGTGTGTGTGTGTGTAAATATATGCATTCTTCCTGGTTACACTGTGTATGTGTGAATATAATTATATAAACATTTATCTAAAAACTTAAACATTTATTTATATTTATACACAAGTATACATAATGTCCACTGTGTATGTGTGTATGTGTATATATGATGGTCATACTTTGTGTGTGCATATTTATGTATATGTATATATGAACTTTATGGCTATGCTTCATATGTGTATGTGCATATGTATACACAAACTATAGCCACCCAGTGTATATGTAGATATTTATATGTGTGATGGCCACCCTGTGTTGTGTATATGTATATGCATATGCAAATTTAAGGCCATCCTGTGTGTGTTTGTATGTGTATCTCTACATATATAAGAATTCCATGGCTTCTGTATATGGATATGCAGACTTTGTGGCCTCCCTTGTATATGTGTGTTTGTGTGTGTCTGTGTATGTCTATGTATACACACCCTTCATGTCCACCTTTGTGTTGGCATATATGTATATATAAACACACATGTGGCCATATTTGGTACATGTGTGTGTATATGTATACAAATATGTCCACTGTGTGTGTGTGCATATTTGTATATTCAAAATTTATGGCAATTCTGTGTGAGGGTATATGTGTATATGAATTTTATGGCTACCTTGTATGTATGTGTGTGTATGTATATTTGCATGCATATATGTATGTCTCTGTATATATATATATATATATATATATATATATATATATATACATCACACACACATATATAGATGATATATACTCAAACTTTATGGCCACTCTGTATGTGTATATATGTATATATGAATTTATGGCCACCCTATGTGTATGTACCTATATATGGATATTATAGCTTCCCTTTGTGTGTGTGTGTATATATATACACAAACTTTATACCCACTGTGTATTCTGTATGTAGGTACATATCAAGTACTTGTGTGTATGTATGTGTTTGTATATATACAAACTTTATAGCCACTCTGTGTGCATGTGTGTGTGCACATATAGAAATTTTATGGCCACCCTGTGTGTGTATATGTATGCATGAACGATGTGGTTCCATGTATGTGTATATTATACACACATTATGGCCACTCTATGTGTGTGTGTATATGAATTTATAGCCACCCTGTATGTATGTGTATATACAGACTTTAGATCCACCCTATATGTGAGTGTAACTAAATGCTAACTTCCTGGTCACACTGTGTGTGTGTGCATATACATACATATATATAGATATTCTGTAAGGTAAATTTCTCTAAGATAACATCTATATACATATATATTTTTACATTATGGCCACAGTTTTTGTGTGTGTATATGTATATCAGAGTTACACTGTGTGTGCATATTTTTATATATACATATATGACCTTTATGGGTACCTTTATGTGTGTGTGTATATGTATACACAAACTATAGCTACCAGTGTGTATATATGTATGCATACATGAACGTAATGGCCACCCTTTGTTATGTGTATATATATACATGACTTTATGGCCACCCTGTGTGTATATGTACGTATACACAAAAATTATGGCCACATGTATTTTTGGTATATATGTATATGTGAAGTACTTGTAAAGTCTTTGGTGTATGTTTGTGTGTATGTATATGTATATACAAACATGGCCACTGTGTGTGTGTGTGTGTGTGTGTGTGTGCACATATAATGGCAATACTGTGTGTGGGTATATGTACATATGAACTTTATGGTACCTTGTATGTATATGTGTGTGTATGAATGTGTATGTATAGATATGTACACATGTGTGTGTGCATGTGTGTGTATATATATATGTGTATGTATAGATATGTACACGTGTGTGTGCATGTGTGTGTGTGTGTATATATACACAAACTTCATGGCTACACTGTGTGTGTACAAACCTCATAGCCACCATATATGGATGTGTGCAAGAAATAAGTGTATATAGCAAGAAATAAGTGTATATACAAACTTCACATCCACCCTGTGCATGTGTGTCCATATATGTGCATACAAACTTTGTGGCATCCGCGTATGTGTATGTGTGTATGTATGTGTGAACAAATGAATTTTATGGCTACCCTTTGTGTGTGTGGGTATATGTATATTTGAAGTTTATGGCAACCCCATGTCTGTGTATATGTATGTATAAGCTGTATGGCTCCTTCTGTATATCACACAAATATTAGGGTTACTTTGTGTGTGTGTATATGAATTTATAGCTACCCTGTACATGTGTGTGTATATACAAACATCAAGGCCACGCTGTATATGTTTGTGTGTAAGTAAATGCACACTTCCTGGTTACACAGTGTGTATATATAAATATATTTATATATTCACAAATATATAGATGTATATATATATATATATATTTAAATTGATACACACATGTACATTATGTCCATACTATATGTGTGTATATATACATATCATGGTCATTGTGTATGACCATGGGTATGCTTCATATACGTATGTGTATATATACACACAAACTATAGCCACCCAGTATGTATGCATGTATGTATACATGAATGGTGATCACCCTGTGTTGTCCATATTCATATATATGAATTTATGGACACCAGGTGTGTGTGTGTGTCTGCGTGTGTGTGTGTGTGTGTATCTATACATATATAAGAATTCCATGACTTCCCTTTATGTGTGTGTGTATATGGATGTGCAAACCTTATGGCCATCTGTGTGTGTGTGTGTGTGTGTGTATACACAAAATTTCTGGCCACATGTGTGTTAGTATATATGTATATGTGAAGTAAGTACCAACACACATGTGGCCATTTTGGTATATGTTTGTGTGTATGTGTATATGCATATGTATATACAAATATGTCCACTGTGTGCATGCATATATGTATATACAAAATATTTGATAATTCTGTGTGTGGGTATATATGTATATAAACTTTATGGCTACATTGTATGTATATGTGTTTGTGTATGTGTGTGTATGCATATGTCTGTGTGTGTATATATACATATGTATACAAACATCACACACACATACACATATATATGTATATATATAATCTTCAAATTTTATGGCCACCCTGTGTATGTATATATATATATGTATATATGAATATATGACCACTGTGTGTTATACGTATATATGGATTTTATGGTTTCCCTGTGTGTGTTTGTATATATACATAAACTTTATGGACACGTGCATGTATGTATATTCGAAGTACTTGTATGTGTGTGTACATATACAAATTTTATGGCCATGCTGTGTGTTTGTATATTTATGTATGAATTGTGTCGCTCTCTTGTCTGTGCACATCACTCAAGCATTACAGCCCCTCTTGAGTGTGTGTCTATGCATTTATAGCCACTCTGTACATGTGTATATACAAACTTCAGGTCCACGTTATATATGTATATGTGGGTGTGTGTAAGTATATGCAAACTTCCAGGTCACACTGGGTGTGTGTGTGTGTGTGTGTATGTATGTATATGTGTGTGCATCTGTATATGTCTCTGTGTCTATATATTCTATATGTATACACACATCACACACATATATGTAATGTATATTCAAACTTTATGGCCACCTTGTCTGTGTGTGTGTATATGTATATGTGAGTTTATGGCCACCTTTTGTGTATATATGTAAATATGGATATCAAGGCTTCCCTTTGTGTGTGTGTGTGTGTGTGTGTGTGTGTGTATTCAAACTTTATGGCCACTCTGCATGTATGTGTGTGTGTAAATATAGAAATTTTATGGCCACACTGTGTGTGCATATGTATATATGAACTTTGTGGCTCCATTTATCTGATTATTGCACAAACATTATGGCCACTCTGTGTGTGTGTATATGATTATATAGGCCTGTATACACCCTGTACATGTGTGTATGTACAATCTTCAGGGCCACACCATGTATGGGTGTGTGTGTAAACTTCCTGGTCACATTGTGTGTGTCTGTGCATATACCTATGTGTACATACATATATAAACACACATTATGGCCACAGTGTTTTTGTATATGTGTATCATAGTTGCACTGTGTGAGTGTATATATGCATATATGAACTTTATGGGCATGTTTTGTATAACTATTGCCACCCAGTGTGTATGTATGTATACATGAACATTATGGTCACCCTGTGTGTGTTTTTATGTATGTACGTATACCCAAACTTTATGGCCACGTATGTTTTTGGTATATATGTATATGTGAAGTACTTGTAAAGTATTTGGTATATGTTTGCGGGTGTGTATGTATATATATACATACAAATATTATGGCCTCTGTGTGTGTGTACATATCTGTATATATCTGTACATACAAAATTTATGACAACTCTGTGTGTTGGTATATGTATATATAAACTTTATGATTTTTATCTTATATATATGTGTGTGTGTGTATATGTGTGTGTACATATATGTATACACACATCACACACACATATATATTATAAATAATACACACACATGCACACTTAATGGCCACTTCATGTGTATGTTTTTGTGTATATATAGAAACTCTATTTGTCTGTGTGTATATATATGTATATACGAATTTTTGGCCACCCTGTTTGTATAGACATTTATATGCATTTTACAGCTTTCCTGTGTGGATGTGTGTGTATATGTGTATACAGACTTTATGGCTACCTGGTATCTGAGTGTGTGTGAATTTATGTATACATATATACAAACTTTATGGCCACCCTGTATGTGTGTTTGTGTGTGTGTGTGTGTGTATATATATATATATATATATGTATATGAAAATATGGACATATAAGTAAATATATTTGTATATGTAAATAATGCATGTGACTATACATATTTATATAAAAAGATATATAAATATTTATATATGTGTATACACACAAACCTTATGGCCACCTGTGTGTGTGTATATAAAAACTTCACAACCATCTTGTGCATGTGTGTTCATGTATGTGTATGCAAACTTCGTGGCCACACAGTATGTGGGTATGTATGTGTATACACATATATGTATTTTATGTATATATATTATATATTTTATGACTACCCTATGTGTGTGTCCATACATGCATATATGAAGTATATGGAAATCCTGTGTGAGCATATAGGTATGTATGAACTGTATGGCTCCTTTGCATATGTATATCATACAAACGTTACGGCCATTCTGTGTGTGTGTCTATTAATTTACAGCCACTCTGTTCGTGTGTGTAAATACAAAGTATTTACAAGTCAAGGCCACCCTGTATGTGTGTGTGTGTGCAAATATACAAACACAAACACACACATATATACATATTTCCATAATGTATGTGTGTGTATATATGTATATGATAATCACACTGTGTTTGTGCATATTTGTACATATGCATATGTGAACTTTATTGGTATGCTTTATATGTGTGTGATTACACAAACTATGGCCACCCACTGTTTATGTTAAGTATACATCAACGTTATGGCCACTCTGTGTTGTGTACATACCTATATAAAAATTTATGACCACCTGTGTGTGTATGTGTATCTATACAAATATAGGAATTGCATGGCTTCCCTGTATATGTGTGTATAAGGATGTACACACACAAATATACTAAATACTTTACAAGTACTTACCATATACATATATAACAAACACACATGTGGCCATAAAATTTATGTAAACATACACACACACAAACACATGGTGGCCATAATGTTTGCACATCCTTATACACACATATACAGGGAAGCCATGCAGTTCCTATATTTGTATAGATATACACACACACACACACACACACACACACACACACACACAGGTGTATGTTTATATGTACATATAAACATCATGGCCACTGTGTGTGCCTATATGTATATTCAAAATTCATGGCAACTCTGTGTGTGGATATATGTATATATGAACTTTATGGCTACTTTGTATGTTATATGTGTGTGTATATCTATATATATGTGTGTGTGTGTATACATATGTATACATATATAGATAGATAGATAGATAGATACACACACATAAATATAATTATATATATTCACATATATATAAAATATTATGGCCACTCCATGTATGTGTGTGTGTGTGTGTGTGTGTGTGTATTTATGCAAACTTTATGGCCACCCTGTATATGTATAGCATATATATTGTCACCTGTAGATGTATGTGTGTGTAGACATAAATGTATAAACAAATTTCACATCCATGAAATGTGTGTCCTTATATGTGTATGCAAACTTCATGACCACTTTGTATGTGTGTGTACATATGTATTTTATGACTATTCTGATTGTGTCCATATATATATTTTAAATTTATGGCAATGCTCTGTGTGTATATGTATTTATAAGCTGTGTGGCTCCTTTGACTGTGTATATCACACAAACATTATAGCCACTGTGTGTGTGTATATGAATTTATAGCGACCTTGTACATGTGTGTGTTTATACAAACTTCAGGGCCACACCATATATGTGTGTGTGTTTGTGTGCAAACTTCCTGGTCACACTGTATGTGTTTGTATATGTCTACATATACATAAAAATTATGTTCACAGTGTATATATGTGTATATAAGTATATCATGGGCACCCTGAATATGACTTATGTACAAATTAATGTAAATATATATATATATATGTATTTGTGTGTGTGTTTATAAAAATTGTGTGTATAAAAACCTTGTGTGTATAAAACTTTATGGCCACTATGAATATGTGTGTGTGCATATGATCATATGTGCATATGATCATGTATACACACATACCTCATGGCCACCTGTCTATGTATGTGTGCATATATATCAATATATATAAAATTTTATGTCCACCCTGTATATGTGTCCATATGTGTGTATACAACCTTCATGGCCACCCTATATATGTGTGTGTATGTATATGTGTATGTTAAGATTACCCTGTGTGTATGTGAGCATGCATTTATGTATACACAAAATTTATGACAACTCTGTGTGTGCATATATATATGAACTATATGGCTACCTTGTACGTATATGTGTATGTGTGTGTGTGCGTAATATATATACATATATATTATATTCATATATAAAAAGATATATACTTTATGGCCCACCTGTGTGTATATGTGTGTGTGTGTGCGTGTGTGTATGACTTAGTAGCCACCCTATTAGTGTGTGTCTATTAGTACATATATACTGACCTTATGGCCACCCTGTGTATGTGTGATTATATATATGTACATATGAAATTTTCGACCAAAATGTATATGTGTGTGTGTATAAGTTTGTGTATATACATATATAAGAATTTTATGGTCACCTGGTATATATGTGTACACATATATATGAATACCTGGATATGGGTGTGTATATATAGACATATGGCCATCCTGTATATGTGTGTGTATGTGTGTGTATACATACGAACTTTATGGTGACCCTGTATACGTGTGTATCTATATATCTGTATGTATATAACTTCTTGGCCATACTATATGTGTTTATATATATGTATATGTTTATATTAACTTTATGACTATCCTTTATATGTGTGTGTATGTACAGCCATACAGTGTGTATGTATGAACTTTATGGCCACCTTTGTGTGTCTATGTGTATGTATATACAAACTTTATGGCTATCCTGTCACCCTGGGTTTGTGTGTGTATATATATATATAAAAATGCTTTATTGTCACCTTGTGTGTGTTTATTGGTATATATGTATATGTGAACTTTACAAGTATTCAGTATATGTGTGTGTGTCTGTATATGTATATACCAACATTATGGCCACACTCTGTGTGTATATAACTACCATGTGTGTGTATGTATAAGTGAACTTTATGGCCCCCCTGTAAATGTGTATATGTATTTTTATATCTATATCTCATAATTTTGTATTTATAAATATGTATATATTTAAATATATGTGTATATACAGGTATATATAAAAGATATACATTTACTTATATATAAAAATATATAAATATATGTACTTATTTATATATGTAAATATATTTATTTATATGTGAAAACATATGAATAGATTTATATATGTATACATTTTATATGTAAAGATATAGATATATTTATATATGTATATATTTATATATGTATATATTTATAAAGGTATAGATACATTTATGTATCATATACTTTTATATATGTGTATATAAAATTTTGACATGTAGATATATATGTAAATATATAAATTAATGTAGATATATATGTAAATCTATATAAATTATTTATATACATATAAATAATATATCTTACATTATAAATAACTAGATAACACACATGTATATGTATATATGTGTACATATGTATGTTATATAGTTTATATACATAAATACACATACAGAATAGCCACAAAGTTTGTGTATAAATTACTATATATAAGTAGCTATAAAGTTTGTGTATAAATTACTATAAATTACACACATACATACAAACTTTATGGCCATTCTTTGTATATCTCTGTGTGTGTGTGGGTATATATATATATATATATATATATATATATATATATGCAGATTTTATGGCTACCTTGTATATATATGTGTGTGTGTGTGTGTATATATATATATATATATATATATAGAGAGAGAGAGAGACAATTTTATATGTGTGTATTAATACAAATATATATATATTTGTGTATATATACACATATATACACATATATACACACACAAGCCATACATACACTTTATGGCCAACCCCAATGATTGGGCTTATTATTTGATTAGAAATTAATCATATGTATATTGTGGTTTGATAATTCAGTAAAATAAAACATTCCAAATCTATGACAAATATATATCACAAACATTGTGGATACAATGAAGATACATTAGTTATAACTACATATGATAGTGGAAGCAATGACAGACATAATTATTATATTGATTATGTAAGTTGCACTCTTCCTAAAAACACTCAGCTAAGGAGATAAGTGACGTGCAGATAAATATGCTCAGTGTAGAATGGTGTTCTTACTATTTAGAACTTGCCTCTAAATTACTTCTAGCATTTGATTTCCTCATTCAACTGGAGTTAGTTGTTATTTATATCTAGGAGTTATTTTCTGAACTTCTAAAGTATGTACTGTATAACATTTATTATTGTCTGTCATGTCATATAGAATTTACATATGTAGTAGAAAATATATAACTCTTATATACTTATATACTTTCAATATAACCAAAATACCTAATTTATGTGTGTTGTATAAATAGTCATTATATATAATCTATGTAATTTATAATTCACATTATACATATTTTAATTTATATGCAAGATGTATGCCTATAAATATGTCTGTCTGATATACATGAAGATTATCTTTGTTTTCTCATTCAGATTCAGCAAGGTAGCCCTGTTTTCTGTGTTTTTGGCAGTCATTGGGAACTGGTAGGCCTGGTCAGTGAGACCTCCATAGCCTGTTATAAGCCTATTCTTGTCATCAAGACAGCCCCATACATTTCTTGGATGAGATGGCTCATCAAGGCATTCCAGAATCCACTGGACCCTATTTTTTCCTTACCCTGCAGTTTTCTTACTGGAATTAAACAGGATTCACAGAAAAGGCATAGCCATAGCAGAGGCTCTGGCCCTTCAGCATCTCACACATTAAGCACTTTCCCATTGAACAGACAGCGACGAAATCCTACTTCAATAATATTTGGTTCAACTACCAGAGTTTTTTTCCCTGGAAATAGACAATTATACCTTAAAAGTAGTCAGCTCTCCTCAGCTAGTAAATTCCCAATGGTACTATCCTGGACATCTCCTATTGCTAAACCATGGGATTCTTTCACTACAGCTGAGCCATCGAGTACCCTAATAGCTGATACTTTTCAATCTTTGTGGTTTTTTGGACCCCAGAGTCCCCAAACAGCTGATATATCTACACCCTGGGACTTTCCTCAAAGAAGTGCAATACAATGTCAATATCAAATTATGACTGACATGGTAAGATCCTCTATTAAACCATTAACTAGTACAGCTGGGCTTCATACTATACCATTATTTAATGCTGATGGATCATTGATGCTGTTTTCAAGTGACGTGGATGGAACCCAGTTTTTTTCTGAGACCAGTGCTGTTCCATTTCAAGTTCAGTCTAGTAAAGTTCCTTCCCATGGTCAATTGGTGGCTAAACCTTGGCTGGAATTTACTCCTAATGTTGGAACATCAGGACAATTTATACCTTGTAAAATGGGAACAGTGATACAGATTCAATCTACTGAAGAGTTCATTAAAAGCCAACTGTACCGTGTAGTGGATAAAGTAAATACTGGTCTTAATACTGCAACATTGCATCCATGGCCTTCTTTAATAGTTAATAAAATTGAATTGTGGCCTCATTCTGCACTCAAGGAAGAAGGATCCCATAAGCCTATACTAACCCATACTTTGGAATCATGTTTTCAGCCAGTCTTGACTGTGTTTAGAACCCAAGAACCTGTGGAAAAGACAGATGGATATCGGATTCTCCCTGAATCTAAGTCAACTAAATCTTGGACTTCCTCTACACTTGATATTCCTTTCTCTTTGGCTCAGTCTTCATCTGATACAACTAAGTCTCAGGCACAATATAAAGCCAATATGATCAGACCCTCAAATGAAATGAAAAGAACTAATCCATTAAGTAATCATAAGACTGTTGTACTTGAATCTCAGATGCAGCCAGAAGACACAACATGGCTCTCGGTCCATCATATTGAACATATAATTGAGTCTACCATATCTAAAGTTGATACTATCAAGCTCTGGGCTGAGTCTGATGCACATATAATCCAAAACTGGATCCAGCCAGAAACTCAATCAGAAAAACTGCTGACTCAGAGGATAAGTGATACAACAAGATCATGGCTACAGACTATTACGGAAAGAATCAGACCCTGGATTCAGTCTAAACAGAAAATGTTCAGATCCAGTACCAAGCCTGAAAAAATTCAAGATAAGCATATGCCCCAGCCAGAAGCAGATATAATTAGATTATGGGCCCAAACTGAAACTGAAATAGTCATACCCTGGAACCAGCCTGAATCTGATACAATAAAAGCTTTCTTCTCAACTAAATTAGATCACATGAAACCAACAACCCATCCAGATTTTAAAACTGTCTATCCTTGGTCTCAGCCTGACATTGATATAATCAGATTATGGACTCAAGCTGAATTTAGCAGCATTCAACAAGGGAAAAAGCCTGAATTATTTGCATTCAGGCCAGGGATACAGTCTGAAGTTAAAATAGTCATACCCTTATCAAAACTTAAGGATGATATAGTTACCTTTTGGTTCCCATCTGAAACTGATGCAGTAGAAACAGGGAGCCAATCTGAATCTCAAACAAATCTTTCCTTGTCTGAGATTGAAACTGACAGAGTCAGACCTTGGCTGCAAATACAAATGGATACATTCAAAGATTGGATTGAGACAGGAATTCAAACAGTTCACACCTGGACCAAAATAGAAGGTAATATAGCCAGATCTTGGACTCACACTGAGGGTCATACTGTAAAACCGTGGACCCAGAATGAATTGGAGACAGTCACAGGATTGACAGAGCCAGTAACTCAAACAGCACATCACTGGATACAATCTGAGACCGAAATAGTTGGGCCCTGGAATCAACCTCTGGATGATAAATTAAGAGCTTGGATACAACATGATATTTACAAAATTAGGCCCTGGTACAAGTTTGAAAGTGATGAAATTAAATTTTGGACCCAGACTGAAGTTGATGCAGTAGGATCCTGGATTCAGGCAGACATTAATATAGTCAATCCTTGGGTAAAAAATGAAGCTAGTACGTTAAACCCATGGACACAGGATGAGTCTCTGGAATTAAATACCCTGAAACAGTCTAAAACTGATCCATTCATACTGTGGACCCAGGTAGAAATTCCAGAAGTAAATCCCTGGGCACAGTTTGAAACTGACACAGTCATACTGAGGACCCAGGCTGAAACTCCAACAGTAAATCAGTGGAAAGCTATGTCAGCTGGTATAGTTACAATGAGGACAAAGACTGAATTTCAAGAATCAATGCCCTGGAGAGAATCTGGAACTGATCCAAATACATTGTGGACTCAAGAAAAATCTTCAGCAGTGACTCTATGGACACAGCCTATATTGAATACACTCACATTGTGGACTCAAGATGAATCAACAGTTTTAAGTCCCTTGACAGTGTCTGTATCTGATACAGTCATACCAGGGACCCAGGAGGTACTTCTAGCAATAAATCCCTGGACAAATATTATACACAACACTATCATGCTGTGGTGGAAAGATGAATCCCCAGCAGTAAATACTTGGGTCCTGTCTGAATTTGATTCAGTTTCGTTGTGGAAACAATCTAATTTGACACCAGTAAACCCCTCCACACGAACTTATACTGACATAACTACACTGTGGATGCAGGCTGAATCTTTAGCAGGAAATTTATGGAATCAGTTTGAAACTGATATAATCACACCTACAACAAACATTGAATCACCAGTAGTATATTTATGGTCCTATACTGTGTCTGATACAACCACACAGTGTACACAGGCTGAATCACATTTACTGAATCTCTGGACACAGTCTAAGACTAGTATTGTCACAATATCAATTCAGGATAAAACTCTGGGATTAAGTTCCTGGACAGAGTCTGAAAGTGATACATTCACACCTTGGACCCAGGCTGAAACTATACTGGCAAGTACTTGGACTAAACCTGTGGATGATGCCACCACACCATGGACTCAGGATAATCCTCTAGCAATGATTCCCTGGTCAGAGTCTGCCACTGATACAGTGACACCATGGACTAAGGTTGAATTTCCCATAAGAAATCCCTGGACACAATCTGAAATAGATACAGTAACCCAGTGGGTCCCAGAAGATTCTATAGAAGTAAGTCTATGGACACAGACAATAACCCCTATAGACAATCTGTGGACCAAGTTTGAATTTACAGAACTAAACATTCAAACAGAGCCCGCAGCTCATATTGTTACACCATTTATTGAGACTGAGTCCCCACCAATAAATCTGTGGGCACAATCTGTATCTGATGCAATCAAATTATGGGCCCAAGATAGATCTCTACCAGTAAATCTCTGGATGGAAACTGTAACTTCCTTAATTACATCAGAGACACAGGCTGTATTTCCAATAGTAAATCCAGGGACAAAATCTGTAGCTGATAATGTCACACTGTGGATCCATGCTGAATTCACAGCAGTGTATCCATGGATAATGCCTTTGGCTGATATGATCACTCAAAAGCCCCAGGCTGAGTCATCAGTAGTAAATTTATGGACGCAACTTATGTCTGACACAGTCATTTTGTGGCCCCAAACTGAATCTCCACTAAGTTTTGGGACAGAGCCTTTGCCCGATTCATTCAGACCATGGCCACAGGCTGAATCTTCAACAGTAATGCATTGGATTGAGCTTGTAGCTAGTACATTCACACTATGGACTCAGTCTGAATTTCTATCATCGTATCCCCAGATTCAGTCTGTATCTGATACACACATGTCATGGACCCAGGATGAGTCTCCAACAGTAAATCACTGGTTGCAGGCAATATCTGATATGGTCACTCTGTGGAACCAGTTAACTTCTCCAGTAAATTTCTGGACACAATATGAAACCTATGTGTTTACACAGTGGACAAAATCAGAATCACCAGAAGTCAGTCCCTGGACAAAGCTCAAAGTAAATTCTCTTACACTGTGGACCCAGGCTAATTCTGAAATTTTTAAACCTTGGACACATTTTGTTGTTAATACAGTGACACCGTTGGCCAAGGGTGTTTATTTAGCAGTAATTCCATGGACACAATTTGAAACTGCAACAGTTACATCATGGACCCAGACTTTATTGCCAGCAAAAATTCCCGAAACAGTGGCTTTAACTACTACAGTTACACTGTGGAACATGAATGAAATTCTATCAGAAAATACCTGGACACAGTCTACAACAGAAAGAGTCACAGAGTGGACTAAAAATGAATCTCCTGAAGTAAATCCCTTCATACAACCTATATCTGATATACTTATTCTTTTCACCCATGTTATTAATTTAGCAACAAATCACTGGACACAGTCTGAAGCTGTTACAATTACACCATGGACCCCAGTGAAATCTCTAGAAGTAAATGATTGGAAACAGGCAGTTTCTGAAAGATTCATACCATGGACCTGGGAGAAATCTTTAGAAGTAAATGATTGGAGACAGGTAGTTTCTGAAACAGTTGCACCATGGATCCTGGTGAAATCTCTAGAAGTAAATGATTGGAGACAGGCAGTTTCTGAAACAGTCACACTATGGGTGCTAAGTGAATTTTCAGAAGTAAAATTTTGGGCACCTGCAGAGACTGATAAAGCTACACTGTGGCACCAGGCTATATCTACATTAGCCTCCAAAATAGAGACTGTAACTGATACATTTATACCATGGACACAGACAGAATCTCCATTAGTAAATCCCTGGATACAGCCTCTACCTGAAAAAGTCACACTGTGGACTATGAGTGAATATCTACCAATAAATAATTGGAACCAGGCTGAATTTTCATCGGTTCATCCAAAGACACAGTCTGAATTTTCAACAGTGAATTTCTGGACAGAGTTTGAATATTCAGCTCCAAATCCCTGGATACAGGCTAAGACTGGCAAAGTAGTCATACCATGGGCCAATTCTGAATCCTTACCACTAAACCCCTGGACCCAGCCTAGAGCTGATAAAGTCACACCGTGTACACAGATTTTATCTCCATTATTAAATTCCTTTTCACAGACTGAAAATGATACAATAACAGAATGGAGTAATACTGAATCTTTACCAGTAAATACCTGGACAGATGCTGATGCTTCCACACCTGTATATTCGTCTCAAGATGAATATCCACTAATAAATACCTGGACTCAGCCTGTATCTGATACAGTAACATTGTGGACCCAGAATGAATCTCCAGAAATTTTTACCTCTACAAATCCTATATATGATACAGTGACACTGTGGATGCAATTAGAGTCTCCAGAAGTAGTCACATGGACACAGCCTATATTTGACAGCCTTATATCATGGACCCATGATGAATCATCATCAGTAAATCCATGGACACAGACTGTAGCATCTATTGTGCTGCCAAGCACTCAGGCTGTACTTTCAACCAAAAATACCCCAAAACAATCCGCATCAGTTACCCCATGTACACAGTCTGAATATCAAACAGTGAAGCTAAAGACAGAGAATATAGATTACACAGTCACACTTTGGACCCAGGATGACTCTCTAGCAGTAAACACCTGGACAGGGACTGAAACTTCCACAGTCACATTTTGGAAACCAACTGACTCTACTGTAAATTCCTATATACAGAGTGAAACTTATATGAACACATTTTGGACAATGTTTAACACTGATTCTAAGAAACCCTGGACAATGCCTGAAGCTAATGTACTTAGAATTTTATTGCAGCCTCAAACTGATACTACCCAATCCTTGATTCTAACTGAAAATCAAGTGTCTCTTCTGGTGACACATCCTGAAATTGAAAACATCAATACATGGACATTGCCTGAACTTGGAACACTCATGTCCTGGATATTCTCTGTACAACAAGAAGCCATAAACTGGCCTGAGTACAAAGCTCTTATTAGCAGAGCTTGGTTTAAAACTCAGACAAAAAGAATAAGATCTTGGATTCAGCCAGAATCTCAAACCCTCAATAGCTTTATTACCACATTTGCGGATAAGGTCAAGTCTTTGACCCAACATAAAACTTCTGATATTGTTTCATGGATCCAGCCTGAAACTACGGTATTTTACCACTGGGCCCAAGCAGAAGTATACACAATAAGACCTTGGACTATTTATGAAGCAAATAAAGTAAAACTGTGGACCCCAACTGAAGCAGATACAGTCAACCCTTGGACCCAAAATAAAACTGATACTATCAGATTTTTGACCAGTACTGAATCTCAAAAAGACAGGACATGGACTCAGTCTTTGTCTAATACAGTCATACTACTAACCCAGGCTGAAATGCCAACAGGAAAACACCTGACCATGCCTAACATTAATATTCTTCAGCCTTCGTTCCAGACTAAAAGTGATACCGTAAGACAAAGGAGTCAACTTGAATCTAAAACAGTCACTACATGGATCCAGCTAGAACAACAATTAATCCACCCCTGGATCCAACCTGAAACTCAAACAGTCAGACTGTGGGACCAGTCTGAAGGTGATATTTTACACCCCTGGATCCATGCTGAAATGAATACAGACAGTCTCAGGACCCATTCTGAAATGGATAAAATAAAATCATGGATTCATCTTGAATCTCAAGCAATTAGAACCTGGTCTGAAGCTGGTACAATCATACTTTGGTCTCCAACTCAAAATGATGAGATTTGGTTTCAATCCCAATTTGAATCTCAAAGGACACATTCCTGGACCCAGCCTGGAATTGGTATAACCAACCCTTGGCCTCAGCATGAAATGACTACAATCATACCTTGGACTCACTCTGAAATTAATCTTTGGACCCATCCTGAAGCAGATAAAGTAATAGAATACTGGTTGCAGACTCAAATGAATTCAGTTAGACCCTGGAACCAACCTGAAAGAAAAACAATCCAAACTTGGACCCAGACTGTAAGACAAGTAATAAAACCCCCAAATTTGACTGAAGTGAATACAGTCACACGTTGGTTACAGACACAAAGTGATATAGCTAGACCCTGGATTCAGTCAAACACTCAATCAGTTAGACTCTGGACCCAGATTGAAATTGGTAAAGTTCAGCCAGTGGCTCAGCCAAGAGTTGCTACAAATCAACCATCACCTTACCATGAAGCACAAGCAGTCAGACCCTGGATCAAGTTGAAAACTGACAAACCTTGGTTCCACATTCAAATGAATAAAGGCATACAATGGACTTATTCAGAATCTCAAATGTCTAGTCCCTGGATCCAGCCTGAAGTTGGTTTAGTTCATCATTGGATCCAGTCTAAAACCCAGGCAGTCAGACTGTCTACCAAATTTGAAACTTTTATTGCCAGATCCTGGTCCCAGGTGGTGTCTCAGATAGTCAAACCCTTGACTTTCTTTGAAGGAAGAACACTTATATCCTGGGCTCTGCCTATAACCCAAGTAAACAGACCCTGGACTCAGCCTGAAGCTGCAATTATTGCATCCTTTGCTATTTCTAAACCTGACAATGTTGGAGCCTGGATCCAGCATGAAACAGAAATACTAAGACCAGTAACCCATTTAAAACCTGATATAATTGCATCATTTACTCCTCCGGAAGTTGAATCTGATGGAGAAACCTCATTAAGGAGCCATTTCAGCTCCTTATCTAAACATGTACCTGTTTCGTTAGTAAACACTATTCCTTCCCCAGATCAGTATTTTATAACTTTGTCACCTGAGGTAGCTGTTGCACAAACTCAAGATAAAATCAATTCTCTCCAACCCAACCAGCTTACAAGCACTTGGCTTCCTAAAAGTGTTCGTTATGAGAATTATGGCAAGAAATTACAAATTGTAAAGACAAAAGAAAACAAGCATGTTCTGTCTGCCTCTCTTGTCTCTCTTTCGTCATCCTTTTCTTTTCTTATTTCTTGCTTTCTCTCTTCTCCATGTACATCACTACCTTCTTGTTCAGTCTTTTCTTGTACATTCCCTTCATCCTGCATTTTCCCATCTTGTTCCATTTTCTCTCCTGTAGCCTTCTCTTCTATACCCCTGCCTTTAGCCTCTTTTGACAGTCCTCGGCAGGAACTCTCTTCCTCAAAATTTACAGAAAAAACCGTTGTTTCTCATACTATTTCATCCTTGCATGCTGCATCAACCACACTTCCAACAAAGCAATCTCCTCAAATGTCTGTATCTCAGCCTCCACCAAAGTCTAAGCATGAACCTGAACAATCAACTCTCAGGCATTCAGAACTCAACATTTCCCTGGCTGAGTGTCACCTAGGTGTGATCTGGAAAGAGAGTCTCCAGGCTTTCTGGCTCTTCAAGACAGCTGTTATTTCCCATGAAACCACAGGCAAGTTTAGTCATAAATTGAGTCATTGTATTTGGGACTGAGTTCTTATTGGACTCTAAAGTTAAAATCTCTAAGATTAGATACCAAGTTCTCAGATAATATTTATTTATTTATTTATTTATTTATTTATTTATTTATTTATTTAGACAGGGGTAGGTTTGAACCTGCCACCTCTGGCATATGGGCCCGGTGTCCTACTCCTTTTGATCATAGGCACTGCCCCCATGTTCTCAGATTTTTAAAGAACAAAATAAAAGTCATTTTCTGTAATAAAAGAGGTTAATAAATAGTATAATGTTAACAGATGTTTAATATTGAGAAAAGGTATACAATAAGTTAATTAGCACAATTCATTTTAAAGAAATGTGCTCTAAAACACTCAAATTGCTTAGAAATGGTTTATTATTTCACTTGAAGAATGAATAGACAACTTGAAATTACCATTCCCATGGAAATTGTGCAGGTAGCCTTTACTACTATACTATACTTAAGTTTATAGAGTTAATGACATATTTATAAGTATTTCCCTAAAATTGAAGATATTTAATGTCTAAACATTTTTCTAATCTAAAAATCATCTAAAGATGGATTATTAGTTGATTAGATTACCATTAGTTAGAAAATGATACTAACTTCACTCTGTCCCACATGCATATTCTTTCTGCAGAGTGTGGATTACGTCCTGGTCTTGTCCCCCACTGTCCCAACTGTTGGGAGGCAGAAATGGGTGAATTCCCTTGGATGGTTTCTGTGCAACTGTCTTTCTCCCATTTCTGTGCTGGCTCTATACTGAATGAGCAGTGGATCCTTACCACAGCTAGATGTGCCAATTTCATGTAAGTCTGAGTAAGTGATTTCAGGATTAGGTTATTGTTGCAAAGTGATGAAAACTTTGAGATTATTAAGAAGTATCTTTCTTAAAAAGGTATGTATTATTCCTTACCCACTGTAATCAAATTTTATACTTTTTCTTTACTTGCAATAATCAATTTTATTTTTATTTTATTCTATTTTATTTTTAGCTAAAGAGAAAGCATATCCCAATTCCACGAATAAGAAATATTTCTAGACTTTGGTCAGGAAGCCTACCATTTTCTATTTTCTTTCTTTTTATTTCTAATGTACCTTCAAGTTAATATTTGCCTATTTTTAGGGATAATTTCAGGGTACAGTACATTTATAAAATATACAAAAGATATCCTATTTTATGTATATATGTGTACATATATGTCTATGTATGTGTCTGTGTATGTATATAAAATCTGGTGGAAAGTATGCTGAGTTTAAATCATAATCATACAATTTTATCTTTTATGATGTCAGGTATCTTCTATATTAAAACTCAGTTTTTCATATTTAAAATAAAATCTATCTCAAAAGTTTGTCTTGAATACGTTATTTAACTTCTTATTTTTAACATTCTGTAAAGAAAAGCTACTAATATAGATGAAGAAAACAAGGTTCAAGGAGGAGTAACCATACAAAGTCTCACACATTTGAGACTTTTCATTTCATAACTTTCACAATCTGTACTAGAAATATAAATATTAATACATACAATAATTATAAATAGTTATGAATTTATGACAAGGTTACCTATTGCATTGTAACACTTACCTTCTCATTTCTGAAGGTGTCCAGGCATGCCATGCCTAATAAGGTATACATAGGCAACAAGTTTACCTGGGCTTAATTGATTTATGTTACCACCAGAGTTCTTTTTCAAATTTAAATATGAAAGTAATAAAATGCTTGATAAATTTTTCTTCCAGAAAAAACTCAGAAGCCCTGGCCCTGGTCCAAGTGGGGCTTATTGATCTTCAGGATGCTGCCCAAGCTCAGACTGTAGCCATTCACCGTGCAATGCCTTATCTAGGCCCCAAGGGACCTCTAGGACCTGGGTTGATCTTCCTTAAGCAGCCACTACATTTTCAGCCCCTTGTCCTTCCTATATGCCTGGAGCAGAGTGTGGAACAAAAGAGAAATATACAACTGTATGATTGCTGGCTACCTAGTTGGTCTCTGATGAGAGGTAAGTAATAAATAAGGGGCGAGATGAGATAAATTGACATATTTGAAAAGAGTGTGATATCCTTTGTGAGTAACAGAGTATGTGTCATTATATCTCACTTTAGGTATATTTCTCCCTTTAAAATATGTTAAAACTAAAATAAATCCCTCTTCTCTGTTTTCCATTAGGAAGTCCTGGAATTCTTCAAAAAAGACACTTAAGTATCCTTCAAGTCAGCACTTGTGCTCAATTTTGGCCCAACCTGAATGAATTCACTTTCTGTGTGGAAGCCAAGAAAGCTATGGGGGAGGCTGGCTGTAAGGTAATAAGATCAGAGGGTGATAATTGAACACCAGAAGTTACTTCTGAGCCTCCTTCAAAATAGTACTTTATATCTTATTCTTTGTTTCTTTCAGGGTGACTTGGGTGCACCACTGGTGTGCCATCTACAGCAAAAAGACACATGGGTGCAGGTGGGAATCTTGAGTCATTTTGATGAACGTTGCACAAAGCCCTACGTCTTCAGCCAAGTGAGCCCTTTCCTTCTCTGGCTCCAAGGAGTTACAAGGCCCAGTCATGCACCCTGGTCCCAGCATGGGCCTATGACTACCTCTACTTCCATCTCCCTTTCAGTATCTACCTCTACGAATACCTCAGCTTTTGCAGCCACTCCTGCTTCTGTTCGGCCACACTTCATCTCTCTGCCACAGCCCCAGAGTAAGGGTCAAGACAATGGTAGTAAGGGGGGTATGAGAAGGAAAAGAATAGAAGACTAGGAATAGAAAAGAGGGACAAAGAGAGAGAGAAAGCTCTTTTCTTGAATAATGCATGAATTGTTTACTTCATGGCTTATAGAACCATTTCATACCAGGTAACAGGAATCGTTTACTTCATGGCTTATAGAACCATTTCATACAGAGGCATTTCATACTTATTTTACTTTCATATTGCCATATGATATAGATGATATGATTATTATAGTTATTTTAATTGCTTACTCTGACAGCAGACCTCTTTTGCTTTTAAAGGTTAAACTAAGACTCAATCATCTTATTTTTATAACACTACAACACAGTGCCTTTCATATGTATTAAATAAGTTTAAGCTAAAAGTATTTTTGGTGATAGTTGATAATCATTTTTGTAGGTACTTATGTATCCAATTCTATTATCTTGTGATTATCATTTTCCTATTATCCTTGAATCTTATGAAACCAATCACATTATCACCAATAACCATTTCATGATAAGACTAGGGATCTATTTTCATCTTGTGTATTATATTTTTACTTAAGTAAAGCTCTTTATCAGGTCTCTCATAAAAGCATGATGCTTTTAAAACATCAATTCTTTGCTCACATCCTTCAAAGTTTCACTCAAAGATGACTAACTACATAGAAAATTCTAATCATGCATCTATCATAGTCTTATATTTTCTTATTCCTTTTAGAAAATAGTTATCTTCATCATCTGGTACATATGTTAAACCAGCATTTCTTCCACTCAATATGTGAGGGATTTTTTTTGTCCTTTTTGTTAAATTGAGTCTTTTGTACATTGATCATAAATACATTTATGCCATTTTCAATGTGTTGACTATTTCTACAAATTGGCGTGCTTACATCATACTAATCAACATAGCTTTCACCTCATTTACCTTTTAAATGAAATATTTCTGGAGTTTCAAAACTGAATTTCCTATTTAAAATATTTGATATCTCATGAGATTTTAAGTTTTGTAAGTTAAAACAATTCCAGTTAAGAAATAGGTGTTTTACTTTTATTTCTAAACATTTTTAGCCAAATTACTTTTTATTACATAAACACATTAATTTCTAACTAGCTAAGATAAAAGCTACGTAAGAGTTTCAGTAGGGGAAAAAGCTGAAATGGATCCTAGTGTTCCGACTAAAGAGAAATTAAATCAGGCTGTAAAGAAACTGAACCTGAAAAGAAAATAAGAGCATTCTTCTCAAGGAAATAATGAAGATACAGAGGTGTATGTTTACAAGTCATATTTAATAATACTGACCTACATCACAGAGATAGAGATTTAAAACTTTTTTAAATGGTCTAAGTATGACAATTATACTGTATTTGCTTATACTTTCTGTTTTGTTTTCACATCAGCTTTGGCAGATCGGATCTCTCTGCGTTATGCCATGCCTTGGCAGGCTATGATCATCAGCTGTGGAAGTCAAATCTGTAGTGGTTCCATAATTAGCAGTTCTTGGGTTCTCACCGCTGCCCACTGTGTCAGAAACATGTAAGTTCTGTGTTCTGGCTTGTCAGATATCCTAAATTTATTGACCCCAAATTACTTTGGTGAACCTGCTTTGGGTAAATTCCCTTCTATAGTACATGAACCATCTCTCTTATGAATCTTTGTTTCGAGCTAAAAAAGATAATGTCTATGCTTTGTTGATTAGTACCCTTGTTAGTTAATTACTCTGTAATCCCATTGCCTATGGACACTGACCTTATTCATAGTATTCTGATTTCCTAGGAGGTAAACTGGAAACTTTATATACCATGACTGACTAAGGGTATTGGAAAGACCTTTTTTAAAAGCTTGGGTTTTCTATTGAATCAAATTAATCTTTACCTATACAAATAGGAATCCTGAAGACACAGCTGTGATACTAGGCCTGAGGCACCCTGGGGCACCTCTAAGAGTTGTTAAGGTGTCTGCCATTCTACTGCATGAGAGATTCCGGTTGGTGAGTGGGACAGCAAGAAATGACCTAGCTTTGTTGCTCCTTAAAGAGGCCCAAACTCCTATTCAACTCTTAGCACCTTTGGGACATCTGAAGAATCTGAATAGCTCAGAATGCTGGCTTTCTGGGCCACGGATTCTTAAACCAGGTTAGTTATTATTTTTCTATTAAGGAAGTGGGTCTCCAAAAATAAGGTTAGTATTTTTAACAGTAAAGTTCATAGAAGAACTTTAATTACATTTGCCTATATTACTAATGATAAGTTTTGTTTATACAAATCAAAGATTTACTCCAAGATTTTTGTTTCTTTCATAAAATGGTCTTGATGATGACTCCAAAAGATGTTAGATCTCTTTGTAGAGAAAGAGATTATTTGCTTTGCAAATTTTTGCTAACTTTGGAACAAAGGGAATAAAAAGAGATTTTTTGTCCCCCATTGAAGCTGGATTTCACTCAGAATTTGGAATTTACAAATCAAATTATATACATTTTTTATTTTAAATAGTGACATTTAAAATGTGATTAAACATGTCTAAAATGGGTTTAATAAGTTAATTAATTAGATAAATCTGTGAGACAAGATGCTAATTGTCATGATGAGAACATACCGTATATACTCGAGTATAAGCCGAGTTTTTTTGGCACAAAATTTGTGCCAAAAAACTCGAACTCAGCTTATACTCGGGTCATACAGGTTATTTGATTTGGTGATTGTAATTTAGCTTGATTACCTGTTAAGCTACAGTTTTCTGCACTTCATTTAAAGTTTTAAAGTTGTTGCTAGTTTACAGTTTTTCTTTAGCAATAAATATTGAAAAGCATTTAACCTACTGATTCTGCAATTATTGTAATTGTTTTGGGTATATATTTTTATTTTTGAAATTTACCAGTGGCTGCTGTATTTTCTACCTCGGCTTATACTCGAGTCACTAAGTTTTCCCAGTTTTTAGGGTAAAATTAAGGGGGTCGGCTTATACTTGGGTTGGCTTATACTCGAGTATATGCGGTAATCAGAATAGGAACCATTACAATAAACACATTGTTGCCAATGAGAAATAAGTTTATTACTGTATCATAAAAATCTGTGCTTTGGAATTTGATGAACTCTCAGAAAGCATTTTCTACATCCTGCTGGTTGTGGAAACATTTTCCCTGCAAAAAATTGTCAAGATGCTTGAAGAAATGGTAGTCAGTTGGTGAGAGGTCAGGTGAATATGGCAGATGAGGCAAAACTTCATAGCCCAAATCATTCAGCTTCTGAAGCATTGGTTGTATGGCGTGTGGTCAGGTGTTGTCATGGAGAAGAATTAGGCCCTTTCTGTTGACCAGTACTGGATGCAGTGGTTGTAGTTTTGGGAGTTTCTCACTGATTTGCTGAACAGACTCCTCAGATGCAATGGGATTCAGAAAGCTGTAGTGGATCAAACTAGCAATAGACCACCAAATGGTGACCATGACCTTTTTTTGGTGCAAGTTTGGCTTTGGGAAGCGTTGGGAGGTTTCTGTTGGTCTGCCTACTGAGCTGGTCATTGTCAGTTGTGTGAAACCCACTTTTCATCACACACCACAATCTGATTGAGAAATGGTTCTTTGTATAGTAAGAGAAGACAGCACTTGAAAATGATTGTTCTGATTTTCGGTCAGCTCATGAGGCACCCACTTATTGAGATTTTTCACCTTTCCAATTGGCTTAAAATGCCAAGCACCTATACAATGATCCACGATGAGTGCTTTGGCAACTTCTCACATAGCTGTCAAGGATCAGCTTCAATGACTGCTCTCAACTGGTTGTTGTCAACTTCTGATGGGCATCCACTATGCTTCTCATCTTCAAGGCTCTCATCTTTGCAAAACTTCTTGAACCACCACTGTACTGTGCATTCCTTAGCAGTTCCTGGGCCAAATATTGTTGCTATTGCGAGTAGTCTCTGCTGCTTTATGACCCATTGAACACAAACAAGAAAATCACCCAAATTTGCTTTTTGTCTAACATCATTGCCATAGTTCAATATAAATAAAAAATAAGCAACAAGTAATAAGTCATTAGTAAAAAAAATAAACTGATAAATGCTCATTAAAATGATGCATAACATAACCACATTTATGAAAGAATATATTCCAGTATTAAATGGCAAATCTCAAATGCAAAACTGCAATTACTTTTGCAGCAACTTGATATCTTCAACTCTCCCAGTGTTAAAAACCATGCATTTGTTGATGACTCATTTTTATCTCTGGCCTGGGACTCCATTGCAGGCTCACCTACTCAGGAGCCTACTTGACATCTCCACTTGGATGACATGATGGGCACATCACATTTAGTAAAACCAAGCACCAAACCTTCTCCCTACTCACACTCCCAAAGTCTTCCCGGGCTCAGTTGATGGAGCGTCCATTCTTCCTGATATTTAGCCTCAAGACCTTTGTTATCTTGACTCTTCTTTTTCTTCTCACCCCACATCTAATCTAGTGAGAAAATACTATTGCCTCTACTTCTCAAAATGTCTAGAACCTCTTTGCTTCTCATTTATTAGTGTTACTTCCCTAGTTCAAATCCCTGTTGTGTCTTACCTAGGATCTGTAAAATTCATAACTGGTTGTCTTACTCTGATCTTGCTTTCCATAGCTGTACCCAGCTAGAATGATCCTTGCAGACATAAAAGGCTCATCCTACTCCTGCCCCAAATCTTTCAGTGGCTTCCATCTCTGAATCAAAGCCAGTTCTTAAACAGCCTATGGTAGGCCTACGTGATCTGGCCTCTCTTTTTTTTCCAACCTTACGTCCTACACCACTCTGTCTCACTCTGCCCTGTCTGCTCTTACTGTATCTGTTTTTCTTTGCTCCTCCCCTTACCTCCTTAGGACTGGACTAATGAGTCTAGTCTTTGAACTAGTCTAGGACTGGACTAATGAGTCGAGTCTTTGAACATGAGACTAGTCTTTGAACATTTGGTTCACTGCTAGATTCTGGGCACCTGGAATAGCATCTGGCACATTAGTTCATTAAATATTTGTTTAATGAATATGTATTTCAACTTACGCTTGTGTATCTATGTAGCAAGAATCAGACTTGCCCGTGACTTGGAGTCAAGGTTATCTGGTTATAGTAACTTGTGACTATTGTCCTTTATAGTCTCTGTGATTTTTTCTTTCCTGTACTATGATAGAGTTTTTTTGCTTAGTAGACATAAGTCACATATTTAACTTGATAAATCCAAGGGAAAGTGATGGAACTATACCATATCTTAGAAGTAGCCTTCGACAGTAAGCACCAAGATAAATTATCTAAACAAAATGTTAATGCACTAGATAGAGCTATCATCTTGACTCACCTTAAGAAGCAAGAGTGTTTGATGCATGATATTCCTTCACGGTGGTGACAACACAACTTCTATTGTTAATGTTATAAGAATATGGAAGAGGGGGCGGTGCCTGTGGCTCAGTGAGTAGGGCGCCAGACCCATAAACCAAGGGTGGCGGGTTTGAGCCTGGCCCCAGCCAAACTGCAACAACAACAACAACAACAACAACAACAACAAAATAGCCGGGCGTTGTGGCGGGTTCCTGTAGTCCCAGCTACTCAGGGGGCTGAGGCAAGAGAATCGCTTAAGCCCAAGAGCTGGAGGTTGCTGTGAGCTGTGATACCACGGCAACAAAGCGTGACTCTGTCTCTGAAGAAAAAAAAAAAAAAGAATATGGAAAAAGAAGTGATTAAGAAATTTCCCCAATCGTAATTGCATTAAGTTATAGATAAACATTCTATGTCTTGTACGAAAATGTAGTAGTATATATAGGTTTCCAAAATCATCATGTTTCTAAATAATTGGGTATTAAAATGGGAACTTTATAGGACACTGCTGGTAAAAAGTTAAGTATTTAAGGAGGGAGAATATAGGACTATAGGTCAAGAGCTATTCTGACTACTTATAAAATCCTGTGATGCTATAAACATAAAATGCAAATTTGCTATCTTCCCCTTAAATGTGCTACTTATTTCATTTTGGAGCAGAGTTATAGCTTTTTCCTATAACCATGAGTTCTCTTATGTGAGAAAGATGATGAATTTTAAGTAGTCTTTCCCCATATATCGAATCTTGACAAAAATAAGGGAACAATTATACTTTTGAAGCCTCACTTTCTGGAGTTAAATTGTCAGCCTGGATATTTTGGTTTAGGTTTCATCTTACCTTCTCAGGGTGCTGGTTTGAGTTACACGGGGTCATACAATGCGTATGGTCTTTAGCAGTAGCCTCTAATGAAGGATTTAAACCTTTTTTAGGGGATCACAGCAATGAAGTGTTTTTCTGGATCTGAAAATGCCTTCCCTCCAGCTGGAAAGAAAGGGCTATCTGATTCTGGGGTCAATGAACCCCCCAAGCAAGGGTTTGACATCTACATGGATGAACCTGAGCAGGGGGACAGAGAGAGCTGCTCAGGCAGAGAGGGGATGGCGTTTGAGGATGTATATGAAGTAGACGCCAGCACACTCAAGTCAGACCTCCACTTCCTGCTGGATTTCAGCTCAGGTAATCTGACTCGCCTACGCCTGACGGTGCCCTGTGTTCCTAATCACCTGCAGTGTTTAATAGAAAGTAATTAGCAAGAGAAAAACAGGAAGTAATGGCTATATTCCCAGCTGCCTGTGGAGGGTTAGTGGATGGAACAAGTTTTTAAATTAAGTGATTTATCTGACAATGTTGAACCCCTGCAGTTTCCCCTATGCTGGTAGATTCATCTCTCCATTCCCAGTCTGAAGATGCATCAGATGTCGGCACAGATGTGATAAATGTGACTGAATATGCTGAAGAAATTCATCAGTACCTTAGAGAAGCTGAAGTGAGTCTTCCAGACTTCTACTACGATCTCCATGATGCCAGGCTTTTACAATATTTAGATAAGTTATAAACTCTTGGCCATACTATTAGTGAATGGTGCTCTTGTGACAACTAAACATAAGAATATCTATAAAAAATAATATTTGTGATGGTGAGTAGCAATAACTTAGATTATTTCTGTATGACTTGAGGAATTACTTAAGTATTTCACTCTTGGGAATAACTCATATTGCCATTTCCCCCTTTAGTATAGAACCAGGAGTTCAAACTTTCTTCCTTATCATGATAAAGATTTACTTGGCTCTGAATCAAGATCCTCCTAACCTTTGCCCATGAGACTTTTAAAAATAGCGATGTACTGTGGAATGTTCTTTCTGATATTGCCACTACTTAAAAATCAAAACTGTTCCCACAAACAGATGAGGTACAGACCCAAAGCTCACTACATGAGAAAGCAGCCGGACATCACAGAGAGCATGCGTACAATTCTGGTGGACTGGCTGGTGGAGGTCGGTGAAGAATACAAGCTTCGAGCAGAGACTCTGTATCTGGCCGTCAACTTCCTGGACAGATTCCTTTCGTGTATGTCTGTTCTGAGAGGCAAATTGCAGCTCGTAGGAACAGCAGCTATTCTTTTGGCTTCGTAAGTGTTCTTTCATTTTGAATAACGGAAACTATTGCATGTCAAAACACTTAATTTTTATGAAGTGTTCATAAGAATTGATTCATAATTAAAACTTTCATGCCTCCTTTGATAAAAGATTATCATCTGTCCAGGATTTACTGAGAACCTGAATCTTACCAAATGTTTATTTATTCTTTACTTTAGCTGTTTAAGATTTATAGCAACAAATTGAACTTGTTGAGGCAGCCAACAGCTCAAATTCAGGATCTAATTAACAAATACAAAATGTACTGTGGGATTTTGGCTATATTCTCATAAAAGTAAAAGTCATATTTAAAGAGGTTTTGGTTATGTGAAAGCTGTCTTCATGATCTAGCAAATGACCCATAATAACACAGTTTGTTTATGTGGTTACAATGAATGAACTCTTTTAGCTGGTTCCTGTTACTGTCCGGCATTCACAACAACACCACCCCATTGTGTCCGGCATTCACAACAACACCACCACATTGTGCGGGTTGTGGTTGAGCTGCCTTCAAGTGACCTGTTGCTGAGTGATAGATAATTTCTTTTCTATTCTTCTGTTCTTGAACATTCTATTATTAATGGATTAAAAACTTGCCAAAATTCCCCTAAAGAGAGTATACTAGAAACAAAAGCAGAGGAAAGAATTGATAATAGTGAAATTATATCCTTTTTCTTGGCTGTATAGCATCATTTGCTAATTCAGTAGAGAAAGGTAAACATGATCTTTTTAAAAACTAAAGGCCTATGGAATTTTTTTATGTCATTGTGTTCATCATGACATTCTTTTTTACAAAATAATTTTAGGGCTATAGAATTAATAAGAAATTACCTCTAGTGTTGGCCATTCAGAATCTTTCAGCTTATCAGAGGCCAAAACACAAAATTCTCAATTTAAAATTATCTGTTACTACTCCTAGCAGTAAGTACAAAATATCCTTATAATACCTATATTCTTGGTCTTGAAACAAGCTAATATTTTCATAGCCTTGTGCCATTTAGTGGTGTTTAGGTGCATATGTGGGTACAAAGTAAAGACGTCTGCAAGGGAATTTTGTAGCACACGGAAGTAGAGCGATAGTTTCCAAGCTTTACTTCTAAAAACTCTTTACCTTTCCAAGGAAATATGAAGAGATATATCCACCTGAAGTAGATGAGTTTGTCTATATAACTGATGATACGTACACTAAGCGGCAGCTGTTGAGAATGGAACACCTACTCCTGAAAGTCCTCGCTTTTGATCTGACAGTGCCAACCACCAACCAGTTTCTCCTTCAGTACTTGCGGCGGCAGGGAGTGTGTGTGAGAACTGAGAACCTGGCCAAGGTACATATACCACCTCTGTGACTTCCAGGAGCTCCGGCTGCCAGTCTTTCCCAGGCACTCTTCTGTTCTTACTTCCATTTCGGTTTTGTTCTGTGCACCCAGAAAAACTTTTTAGCAATGGACACAACTTCTGGTTACAAAATGTCACTATTGACTACACTTGGCAGGTGTGGGTTGTCTCATTACCCAACTATGAAAGAAATTTAGGCTTAGAGACTGTTCCCTTGTACACAGACCACATGTAAGAAATGTCTCTTAAGATTATGGAGTGGGAACAAAGTAAATGTAGTTTGATTCTGGTCTCCTCCTAACATATTAAGTAAGGGCGCCACCTGTGGCTCAAAGGAGTAGGGCACCAGCCCCATATACCAGAGGTGGCAGGTTCAAACTCAGCCCCTGCCAAAAATTGCCTAACATATCAAGTAATGATGCATTATTTGGTTTGGAGATATAAATTTTTAGTTGAAGACATTATTGGTCTGGCCAACTTTGTTTCCAACCATTGTGATCTAGGAAATATGATATTTATGTTCTATACAAAGAGTAATAAGGATGGGGCGGCGCTTGTGGCTCAAAGGAGTAGGGTGCCGGCCCATATACCAGAGGTGGCGGGTTCAAACCTGGCCCCGGGCAAAAACTGCAAAAAAAAAAAAAAAAAAAAAAGAAAGAAAGTGTAATAAGGATGTCTACATAAATTTCCTAATGTGTTTCTTCTAATCTGATATGTTCCCACTTGTACTGTTTGAGCCTCTGAACTGCATGCATATGCTTGGTAAAATAATAGCTTTATATGATCATATATTAGCCAAAGGTTGTTGCCATTCTAGCTGCCAGAGCAATGGTATTTTATCTGACCAACTAAATCTGTACTACTAGGATAAGAAAAGTAACCTATCACATATATTATGTGGATAAGCAAAATCAGTAGGACCTTTGTAAGTTGACTGCCCAAGGCACTGGAACAAACTGGTGACATACGAAATTGGTCAACATAAGGAACTAAGGCCATGTGATGCATGTCTGGGCTGTGAAAATTAGGTCAACTTAAGGATTTAGTCAACTATGGAGGTTCTGGGTAGCGCCTATCGCTCAAAGGAGTAGAGCGCTGGCCCCATATGTTGGAGGTGGCGGGTTCAAACCCAGCCCCAGCCAAAAACCGCAAAAAAACAAAACAAAACAAAAAACCCCAAAAAACCCAAATAACTATGGAGGTTCTACTATACTTGTGTTTTGAAATTTTATTGTAACATAAATGATACTCTGGTTGTGGACAGGCATACCCGTTATTAACCCAGTGAGTAATTTTGAGTTCCTGTTTCATACTCATTACTAGATGCTGGCTGAACAAAGATAACACACAGTTTACTCCCTTGCTATTTCTAGGTTTACATGTGACCTTTGTCAAATGTATAATTCTAATGAAATTTTCTCTCTTGTGCTTAGTATGTAGCAGAACTGAGTCTACTTGAAGCTGACCCATTCTTGAAATACCTTCCTTCATTGACAGCTGCAGCAGCTTACTGCCTGGCAAACTATACTGTGAATAGGCACTTCTGGGTAAGATTCTAACTTCTTTCTAGATGAAATTGAAGGCCTATATAAAATCTGTTCAATAACTCTCAGCATTTAAAATGAACTTGCCTCTTCTGAGGGAAAGTTAGTTTAATAAGGAGCTGTCTGTCTTGACATCAGACTACAACACGCTGCTGTGTCTTGCTGATCAGCCTTCATGGCTTTGACTCAGTGAGGACTGAGGTTGCAGGAGGTCAAGGACATAGCATCTAATGCTCCTTCAACAGAAGTAGGCCTGGAAACCTCAGTACCTGCTATTAGGCTTGGAGAGCCCTTGACGTGTAATTGTTGATCAATTCAAGCAAAAGTTGTTGGCCTTTCCTATCTGTGTTGACAAAAAACCTGGGTCCAATTAGGATGGCCAGAGGATTGCCCCAGGTTTTCAAGAGAACAGGGTAATTAGTGTTGTTGCCTCTTGTCTGAGAAGGTGGCAAGATCAGAAATGGGCTCCTAGGTTATATTTTGGAAACTCACTGTTATGCTTAAAAGAAATTGAGTCTGTCTTTACTTTATGGAATACTTCATTCTTCACTTGCATTTTGACTAAAAATCTTTCATATTCTATACAAATAGGAGGATCAAGCAAAGGGGCTCTTTAAGGATCAGTAAAAATCCCACTCATGAGGGAACAGGGAAAGTGATCTTCCCCTAAATTGAGCATTATCAATGTACGGTATGGCTGTTCTTTCTAATGTTTTATACCTAAAGTCTCTGAAGGTCACAATTTCTTTTGAGATCAATGTGGATATTTACTAAGAGATTAATTCTCTTTATTTCACAATCAGATCTTCAGATTTCTAATATCTTATAAAGTTATGTGAAGCAATTTTTTTCTTTTGTCTTGATTAGCCAGAAACTCTTGCTGCATTTACAGGCTATTCATTAAGCGAAATTGGGCCTTGCCTGAGTGAGCTACATAAGGCGTGCCTTGATATGCCCCATCGACCTCAGCAGGCCATTAGGGAGAAGTATAAGGCTTCAAAGTAAGTCACTGACGTTGTCTTATCTTGGCTCTCTCTTTAAAGCTTCATGGGTTATAGTAACATCAGAATTAAAAATAGAACAAATTGTTTATCAGGTACTAGGTTAGTAGACTACTGTTACGTTTATGATCTGTCAGTTTGTAGTACTATAGTAAGCTAGCTTCCTTCAATTCTGTTAAAACCACTGGAAAATTTTCTGTGGCCCAGCCGAGATTGTACAAAACTGAAGTCTTTGGCCTGTGCTGACCTTGCCTTGGGTCTCATTTCAGGTACCTACATGTGTCTCTCATGGAACCACCTGCAGTTCTTCCTCTACAATAAGTTGCAGAACTGAAGCACTTCCAGAACTTACATCCATACCAACAGAATTGCTCTTAATAGTCATAGGTTCCTGCAGGTTGCATTAGCTAAGGTTGATAAAATATACATGACTTTTTTTAATGTAGATGTATTTAGGTTTTCTTAGACTTTAGTGACTTGTAATATAGTCTAACATTTTTTTTAAAGAATAAACACCTTGCCTCGTGATCATGTGTTAGGCTTATTTACTACTTAACATGGCTGGAATTTTGGCTGATAGTATTAAAAGTGTCATCTCTATTTTAAGCATTCTTCTAAATTGGTTTTACAAATGTGGCATGCTATTTGGATTCAGTGTTCTGAGGCTTCCAGGGATTTTCATGTTTGGTAAATGACTACTGTGAAACTTTTAACCTCCTGTCTCTTAACTCCCCATATTGCTCTCCATAGATTAGCAAATGAGAGAAGAGCTGGCCCAGGAGTGAAGGAGTATGAATAAGCATGGCTTGTTCTAGCTTCCCTCTGCAACCTGAGTCAGAAGACAGTGGCTGAGGCCTAACTACAGTCAGGTGCCTCTTAGTGGGGACTTATATTTAATTCTAGTCCAGAGACACTGTGCTCCTTTGTAAAGACACTGTGCCATTATGGCTATGTTCAATTTTAATTTAGGCACCTGTCAAGCATTATTTTAGTCTTAGGAGATTCTTTAGTAGAAAGGTAGAAAAAGTGAATTTCTCCATGGGAAGGGACTTCAGAGTGATAAAGTCAGTCCCTGGGGACAGGGTGACATCCGTCCTAAACCTTGCCGTGGCTTGTATTCTTCATGATTCTACAAGTTATTTCACTACATTCACATATGATACCTTTGAGCTATCCATCATTTCTTAAAAGGTTTTCATATTGCCCTTCTATTTTTTTCTGCAGATAAACATTATCAAGTATCTTCATTTCTGTTTCCAATGAAGAAATGGACATCTTTCTAAGTGTTCTGACATTTATTGCATACATTTCACAAAGAGGATACTGAATTTTTATATTATGTAATTAATGACTTGTTATTTCACCCTCTATTTTGTGACTGGCTATGTTTCTGTTTCTTGCATAGATATGCTGAACTTTTCCAACTATCCTTTTGCACTTGACAAAGTGAAAAATTGCCCCCGTACCCCCACCAATGAGGTAGAGGGAGAAGGCTTTCTGGGTAGGATTTGGGTGGTCCAAGTGCTATGTTTGTTATTTTCAAGTCTTAAGATTTGAGTGACTTGGACAGGGAAATTTCTTCTCGTTCTTTACCTACTTGCACTGTCTGAACACGTTCCTATTTATGTACATCTGTTTTGAACTGGACTTAGATACAATAACATTTCCTTTTACTAGTAATCTATTTTAGGATGTCTTGCTTCAACTAGAAGAGACAGTATGATTTATTTTGCAAAGAAAGTTTTTGTTTTTAAAATCAGTTTCAAACTTTAGCCTTGAATCTGAGTTATAGAACCATATTATAGGACTTAGAGGTTTGAACACATGACTCTTATGTTCTTCGCTGCCAGCAGTTTGCACACACCCCATTCCCATATTCCCACCCAAGCCATGCCCTCTACCTTGCAACAGACTGCAAAGAACTAGACCTTAGTCTTGATTTACTTACTGCTTTCTTCTGTCCCTGAAATTCTTTATTTAAAAATAGAAATATAGGCCTGGTGGTGGCTCAGGCCTAAAATTCTAGCACTTTGGTACGCTGAGGTGGGAGGACTGCTTGAGGCTCGGAGTTTGAAACAAACCTATGCCACATAGTGAGACTCTCTCTACAAAAAAATACCAGAAGTAGCTGGGTATGGTGGTACATGCCTGTCATCAGCTACTGAGGCTGAGGCAGAAGGATCCCTTTGAGCCCAGGAATTTGAGGTTTCTGTGATCTTTGTTTGTGCCACTGTACGCTAGCCTGAGCAACAGAGTGAGACCCTTTCTTAAAACTAAATAATAAAAATAAAAGTATAGGCATCACTGTGTACCTGTCACCAGCTTAAAACAGTTGTATACCAATGGGGGCTGAAGGGGGGGAGAGGGTTTGTTTTCACATGTCCCTGACTCCTCCCCCATTGGTTTGGAACTCTAAGACAGAATAGCAGCCTTCTGTGTGTCCCTCCTTTCATATCATTCTTATTATTCCCTGATTTGGAGTTGATCAAGTCCACACATGGTTTTTATAGTCAGGGGCTATGACATTTCAGTCAGCAGAGGGCTGCATGTATAATATGAGGGTAGTCCCATAAGGTTACCATACCATATCTTTACTGTACCTTTCCTATATTTAGATATCTTTAAATATACAAATACTTATTGTTCTGTTTCCATTGTCCAGGTATGCAGCCTAAAGCAACAGGCTTTATTATCTAGCTGAGGAGTGCAGTAGGCTGTACCATCCAGGTGTGTGCTAAGTGCAGTGTGTGATGTTCACAGGACAACAGAACTGCCTAACGATGCATTTCTTATAACATGCCCCCATTGCTAAGTAACCATGACTATACTTCATAAGAATATATTCATAAACAATAATGCTTGTTTTTAAAATTTAATGTTGGACTGTCTGTCATATCCTCAGGGATAGGGGCCTTAGGCGGCACTGTGATTTGAGACTATCTGTGCTGTATAAGTAGAATCCTAGTTATTTGTACTATTTTGTACAGTCTTACGTGAGTACGGCATGATTTATCTGTCTCTTAATTTTTCCCCACTTTTCTCCTTGCCCAGCCTCTCGTATCCCTTGGTGGCCAGCAAAGGATGTTGGTTTAGCCCTGTCTGAACCAATAGTCTGGGAATGCTACCTCTCCCCACTCCGGAGGCTCTTTGGCCTGTGGCTTTAGACAGATCCAGGCCTTTCTGAGGAATTTGTTCATGTTGTGAACCCAGGGGTCCTAGTTGAAGTGGGCTGCTGAGAGAAGACTATGGGAACAACATTCGCTGACCCTTTATAAGGAGCTAAATCCCCCTAAAAGGATACGTGTTTTCCCAGTACGTTTTTGCCACCAAAGAGTTAAATCATTTAGACATGTCTTACCATTAAAACTTCAAAATGGAAGCATGTCCTTTGTGGCTGAGAGTGCCCCTGTGCTAGTGACAGACTTCCTGCTGCTTGTGTCTGGACTATGGAGAGGGAAGGTGGTCCTTGGAGTTCATTGCTGTAGGAAGGCTCAGCATGCAAGACCCAAGGTTTCCCAGATGAGAGATGACTTCCTTTCAATTTTACAGGGTATATTCATACTTTAGGTGGTGAACTGTTTATGTCTTTTGTTACTGATTGCTGGACTTGATAATTATTGAAAAACCAAATGGTCAGTGCTTACTCAGACAGAGTCATGATGGGTTCTGAGGTGAGAAGCCTGAGGGAAAAGGAACATGGGAAGCAGGTCCTGGGCAAAGTCAAAATAGCAACTGTGGATGGAATGTCCTTGAAAAAGATGAAGTTTTCTAGTGTAAGTGGCTGACTGAGCTGATGGGCCCATTCACTTGTCCTGCCCCCAGTGCGCCCTTCTCCATGGTTGTCTTCTCCCTTTCACTGGGCTGCATTTCCTGTGGGGCATCTCTGTGTTTGCTCACATCTATCAAGACACTATTGTGAGCATTATCTTGTTCACTACCTGCAAACGTGATTCACTAGCTAATGGGCCCGGGGGGACCGATACACAGTGGAATGTTGGCTAGATATAGAGGAGTTTCAGCCACATACTGCAGGTACATCAATATTCTCAACTGGTTCACAGTCATACTAACTTCACCCTAAATCTCCTCCTCCTTCCCTCCATCTTTACTTTTCACATTGACTGATCTTTCTCTGCATTATCAAGCGTTACCTATAGGATCAGGGATATATGTCCATGCTGAAATCCTGTCTTTTTGTTCAGTGTATGAGCTATCACATTCAAAGACAAAACCAACTTTTTCTTGCTCCCTACCTCCCCCAGTTTGTGAGCAAAAAGAGAAAGAGGATACCAAAAGCTACAATCCCGGCAGGGAATCTGATATTGAGCTACAGTTGAAATATACATACCCCTGACCCTGTCCCAAATGGAATTCTTTTTAATGCATAGGTGTTTGCAAAGTTACACAGTACCTAAGGCTGGGGAGGCAGCCGAGGCTGACCCTTTATCAAGCCCAGACTCAGCTAATGGAGACAGTGGATCAAGCTCAAAGTGGAAGTCAGGCCTCTGCAACTACCAGCTGCAGGGCTGCACTTACGTGCTCCTTGCTTCTGAGAGCAACTCGTGCTGGAGTTAGACTCAAGCATAAAAGGAAAGTGCCATCAGGATGACTGCTTTGCTGCCCCAGCATCAAAGTGAACTAGAGACAAGACATTGGGTGAATGTGTGTGTCAGGTACTAAGGGAGGGGAATGTGGTCAACTTAGGCTTATTCACTAAGCTCTATCCTAATGGAAAGGATTTTGTCTCCTTGCTTTAGTCTGCAGTGAAAACAGTAACATCCAGATATCAATCTGTGGAGGTGAGTGTTTCAATCAGTATAGTACTGAGTTTAAACTTCTGTCACCTAAAATACGCTTTCTGCAATTTGGTGATTTTTAGCAGCTCATTCTTTTGAAGGAATTAAAACCAAGAGAGAAATACAGTGGAAGGGCAATAATGCCCTTCTCCTTTCACCCAAGAATATATCCTTAACAGAGGCCCTTAGATCGGAGGCCAGGTCCTAACTCCAGCTTGGCTGTTGTTTGTGTATGTTGGTTGCAGTCAGGTAAGCTAAATTGCCTTAGCCGGCCTCAATTGTCTGCAGCTCACCCCTTACAGATTTAACTCTCATGTCATTCTACAGTGTGTATTGGAGACAAGGAATTTTATTTCCACATGACCATCCTTTTCTAGGAGTCTCCTATTGTATACTTGTATTTGGCAGGTGAAGAAAGAAAAAGAATGTGGAGAAGGCACACCCATTCTCACTGTAAGGGCCTGGGAAATGTAATTTGGCTATGAGCTCTGGGAGGAAAGGGGAATTCAGTGTTGATAACAATCTGTCTGCCATAGTGAGTCTCTCACTGAGTGTCCTAAATTTTAATCTCTTTATTGGGTCAGTATTTGTTTTCGAGTTACATACTCATTTTCACTATTTCTGTCATACCTAGGTATCACTTTTAAAATGACTTTTTATGTGGTGGCTCATGCCTGTAATCCTAGCACTCTACTAAAAATAGAAAAACTAGCCAGACATTGTGGCAGGTGCCTATAGTCCCAGCTACTTAGTAGGCTAAGAAAAGAGATTACTTGAGCCCAGTAGTTTGAGGTTGCTGTGAGCTAGGATGCCACGGCACTCTACCCAAGTGACAGATTGAGATTCTATCTAAATAAATAAATAAATAAATAAATAAATAAATAAAATTACTTTCTATTTAAACTTAACCTCTTCTTAACAGTAATATTTCTGAAATAATGGATGTGATATGCTGGTTACATATTTTCTAATACGTTCTAGAACATGTAACTACTAAACATCACTTACACTTCTGTGCTCTATCAGATACATGTACCATCCTGTGGAAAGTCAATGACCTGAGATTCTGTCCAATCTGTGGAAAATTTTTAGCATTTAGAGTAGTAAATGACCAAGAATTCACTTTATTAAGTACCTTAGACTTGAGAGTACAAGAAGCTTGAAGATGGATTTGAGTGGCTTGAAGATGGGTTTGAGTGGCATTCTCTCTTGAGAATGGCACTATCACAGGATGATTAAGGAAAACAAAAAGAAGTTACAGTGATTAGGTCTTCAAAATAATGGTATAGTATCTCATTTCGGTTTTGTTTCACCTCCCTTTCCCTCCTTCCTGTTCAAGCACTAAAAGCAAGAGTCAGGGAATTGGGAAGATTGACATTCTGTTTGGGATGGACAATTTGATGTGGCAGTTATGACATTTAGGGCAAGATCAGAGCTGGGTAAAGTGCTTAGCAATGAGAGAAAACGTCAAACTAGAATTTCTCCTAGAAATAAAGCATACAGGGAGCTGGGCTCCTGGTACCTGAATCCATCCCTGTCTTTCATCCTGCTGTCTCTGCCCTGCCATTTCTCATCTCCATCAGTCTCTAGCAACAACCTCATAGGCTTTCAGTTTCAACCTCATGGCTGTTTGGTTTCCATTTCCCTGCTTCTAGAGTTTCTGACTTGAAGTAGATGACATCTCTTTCCTACATCACATTCTTCAATGTCTTATCACTGTTGGGATAAAATATAGGGTACACAGGCCTTTCTCGAGCAGACCCTACCCACTGCAGCAGCTCGTCCCCTGAACCGGCCATGCTCTCCATGCCCTCATTCCTGCCTGCATGCTGCTCTGTGTTTGAAACACTTCCTACATCCCTATACCACTTGGCCACCTCTGAGGTTATTCTTCTGAATTAATCTTTGGCTTTAGCTCCCCTGTCAGCTCCAGGTAAGTGTCCCTTAGGACAACTGGCTGTCACTTGCCTGCCCCCTCCTCCAGAGCACAGGGAGACATACTTTATCCCTATACTCCCAGCATTGGCTTTATGCTAGAGGTTCAATAATGTTTTCTTGAATGAATGAATGAATGGATTATACTTTTTTTATTGTTTGGGACTTATTGAGGGCATGGAAATTAGATTACACTGATTACATTTGTTGGGTAAAGTCCCATTTATAGTTGTGTCCAGCCCCCATGAGGTGTGCCATACACCATGAGCCCCCATCCCCCTCATTCCCCTATCCCTCACCTTGTACTAGATCATCTACTGCCTTCATGTTAGAATTGAGTACACTGGATTCTTGCTTCTCCATTCTTATGATTCTTTACTGAGAAGAATGTTTTCAACCTCAATCCAGGTTAATACAAAGGATGTAAAGTCTCCATCTTTTTTAATGGCTGAATAGTATTCTATGGTGTACATATACCATAGCTTGTTAATCCATTCCTGAGTTGGTGGGCATTGAGGTTGTTTCCACAGTTTGGCAATTGTAAATTGAGCTGCGATAACTAGTCTGGTGCAAATGTCCTTATGGTAAAAGGACTTTTTTTTTTTTTCTGCTGGATAGATGGCCAGTAATGGGATTACAGGATCAAAAGGAGGTCTAATTTGAGTTCTTTGAGGATTCACCATGCTTCCTTCCAAAATGGTTGTATTAGTTTGCAGTCCCACCAGCAATGTAAAAGTGTTCCCTTCTCTCTATATCCATGCCAGCATCTGTGGCTTTGAGATTTTGTGATGTGGGCCATTCTCATTGGGATTAGGTGATATCTCAGGGTGGTTTTGATTTGCATTTCTCTGATAATTAGGGAGGATAAGCATTTTTTCATATATTTGTTAGCCATTCATCTGTCTTCTTTAGAAAAGGTCCTATTCATCTCTCTTGCATATTGATATAAGGGATTATTGGCTCTTTATTTTGCTTAATTTGAGTTCTCTGTAGATCCTAGTTATCAAGCTTTTGTCTGATTCATAATATGCAAATATCTTTTCTCATTCTGAAGGTTTTCTATTTGCTTTGGTTGTTGTTTCCTTAGCTCTACAGAAGCTATTCAGTTTAATTAAGTCTCATTTGTTTATTTTTGTTGTTGTTGCAATTGCCACTGGTGTCTTCTTCATAAAGTCTTTCCCAGGCCAATACCTTCAAATGTTTTCCCCACACTTTCTTTGAGGATTTCTACTGTTTCATGCCTTAGATTTAGATCTTTTTTATTCATCTTGAATCAATTTTAGTGAATTGGGAAGGGTATGGGTCCAGTTTCAGGCTTTTACATGTGGCTATCCAGTTCTCCCAACACCATTTGTTGAATAGGGATTCTTTCCCCCAGTGTATGTTCTTGTTTAGTTTATCAAAGATCAGGTGGCTGTAAGATATTAGTTTCATCTCATGGTTTTCTATTCAGTTCCAGATGTCTATGTGTCTATTTTTTGTGGCAATACCATGCTGTTTTGATCACTAAGGCCTTGTGGTACAGCCTAGAGTTTGGTAGGCTGATGGCCCTGGCTTTGTTTTTATTGCTAAGAACTGCCTTAGCTATATGAGTTTTTTTCTGGTTCCATACAAAATGAAGAACTATTTTTTCCAGTTCTTCAAAATATGATGTTGGTAATTTAATGGGGATTGCATTGAATGTGTAGATTGCTTTAGGAAGTATAAACATTTTAACAGCGTTGATTCTTCCCAGCCATGAGCATGTTATGCTCTTCCATTTGTTAATGTCTTCTCCTATTTCTTTTCTTAGGGTTTTGAATTTTCTTTATAGAGGTCCTTCACTTATTTTTTCAGGTACATTCCTAGGTTTTCCTTTTTTTTTTTTTTATTAAAGCTACTTTGAAGGGAATGATGTCTTTGATTAGCTTTTCAATTTGGCTGTTATTGGCATATACAAAGACTACTGATTTGTGGACATTGATTTTATTTCCTGAGACATTAATGCATTTTTTGATCACTTCTAGGAGTCTTGTGGTTGCCTTTGGGGTTCTCTAAGTATAAGATCATATCATTGACAAAGAGTAAGAGTTTAACCTCCTCTGCCCTCATTTGGATGTTCTTTATTTCCCTCTCTTACTTGATTGCATTAGCTGGAACTTCCAGTACTATGTTGAATAGTAGTGGCAATAGAAGAAAAAACCCTGTCTGCTTCCAGTTCAAAGTGGAAAAGCTTTCAGTTTTACTCCATTTAGTATAATATTAGCCATGGATTTATCATAGATGGCTTCACTAAGGTTAAGAAATGCGCCACCTATGCCTATATTCTTAAGTGTTCTAATTAGAAAAGGATGTTGAATTTTATTGAATGCTTTTCCTGCATCTATTGAAAGTATTGTCTTTGTTTTTGCTTCTGTTGATATGGCAAATTATGTTTATGGACTTGGGTATGTTAAACCATATCCCAGGGTATGTATCCCTGGGATAAAACCTACTTGATCATGATGAATGATTTTTTTTAACATGTAGCTGTAATCTCTTGACTAGGATTTTATTGAGAATTTTTGCTTCTCTTTCATTAGTAAAATTGGTCTGAAGTTCTCCTTTTTAGTTGGATCTTTTCCTGGCTTTAGTATTAGGGTGATGTTTGCTTCATAGAACATGTTGAGAAAGATTCTTCCTTCTCAGGATTTTAGAATAATTTCTGAAATTATTCAGAGAATAATTTAGAATAATTTTTGCAGTATGGATATAAGCTCTTCTTTGAAGGTTTGGTAGAATTCTGGTGTGAAACCATCTGGAGCAGGGCTTTTTTTTTTTTTTTTTTTTTTGACAGAGTCCCATGGTAGAATGCCGTGGCATCACAGCTCACAGCAACCTCAAATTTTTGGGCTTAAGCAATTCTTTTGTCTCAGCCTTCCAAGTAGCTGGGACTACAGGTGCCCACCACAATGCCTGGCTATTTTTCTCTTGCAGTTGTCATTGTTGCTTAGCTGGCCTGGGCTGGGTTCGAACCCATCAGCCTCAGCTTAGCTGGCCTGGGCTGGGTTCGAACCCATCAGCCTCAGTGTATGTTGCTGACACCGTAGTCAGTGTTTTACAGATGCTGAGCCAGGACCAGGGCTTTTTTGTCGTTGTTGTTGTTAGGAGATTGTTTTTATTGTTTCTTCAATCTCAGTTCTTGAAATTGGTCTGTTCAAGAGATCTATTTCTTCTTGGTTAAATCTAGGGAGAGGGTGTGATTTCAAGTATTGATCCATTTCCTCCACATTGTCAAATTTCTGGTCATAGAGTTTCTTGTAGTACTCAGAGATTATCTCTTGTATTTCTGAGGCATCTGTTGTTATTTCCCTTTTATCATTTCTGATTGAGGTTATTAGAGATTTTGATTTTCTGTTTCTAATTAATCTAGCCAAAAGTGTATTGATTTTTTTCAAAAACACCAACATTTTCTGAATGATTCTTTTGTTTTCAATTTCATTAATCTCTGATATAATTTTGGTTATTTCTTTTCTTCTGCTGTGTTTGGGATTAGATTGGTCTTCTTTTTCCAATTCCATAAGATTGTTCATGAGTTTGTTGATGTGTTCTCTTTCTGTTTTTCGAATGTAGGCATCTAAAGTGATAAATGTCCCTCTTAAGACTGCCTTTGCTATATCTCACAGGTTTTGGTAACTTGCGTCTTCATTGTTATTATGTTTGAGGAATTTAATGATTTCCTCTTTTATATCTTCCTGAACCCAGCTATCATTCAGCATAAATTTGTTTAATTTCCAAGTCTTTGTGTGGGGATGAACATTTTTATTGGATTGAGTTCCACCTTTATTGCCTTGTGGTCTGAGAGGATACAAGGTGTAATTTCTATTATTTTAATTTTGCTTAGGTTTGGTTTATATCCTAGGATGTGTTCTATTTTAGAGTATATGCCATGGGGCTGATGAGAAAAATGTATATTCTGTAGCTTTGGGATGGTGTGTTCTATATAAGTCTATTAACCCCATTTGTTCTAGGATCACATTTAAATCCTTTGTATCTTTGTTTAGTTTCTGTTTAGAGGATCGGTCCAATTCTGTCAGAGGGATGTTAAAGTCCCTGGATATTATGGTGTTATGGGATATTATATTGTTCAGACTCCTCCAGGTCTGTTTCATAAATCTGGGAGCATTTAGCTTGGGTGCATAAATATTAAAAGTTGAAATGTCTTCTTGTTGTATTGGTCCTTTGATCAGTATGAAGTGTACATCTTTGTCTTTCTTAACTTTAGCTCCTTTAAATCTGCTTGTGTCTGAAAATAAGATTACAACTCTTCCTTTCTTCTGATTTGCATTTGCTTGAAGTACTGTTTTCCATCCCTTAGCCCTGAGTCTTGATTTTTCCTTCAAGGGTAAGTGTGTCTCCTGAAGGCAGCATATGGACAGTGTATGCTTTTTTTTTAACTGGTCAGCCAACCTGTGCTTCTTCAGTGGTGAATTTAGTCCATTGACATTTGTTGAGAGAATTGATAAGTGTTGTGGAGTTCTATTCATCTTATTTTGTGAAAGTCCATTGTGGAAACTATGTTTTGACCTTTAGCTTCTGGGTGTTGACTTTTCTGGTGGTCCATTGTGATGGTCAGTGTGTAGAATAAGTCTAAGTATTTCTTGTGGAGCTGGTCTTGTAGTGAATTTCCTCAGTGCTTGTATATCCACAAAAAATATGATCTCTCCATTAATTTTGCAACTTGGTTTAGCAGGATACAGAATTCTGGGCTGAAAATTGTTTTTTTAAAGAATGTTGAAGGTGGATGACCACTCTCTTCTCACTTGGAAAATTTCAGTTGAAAAGTCTTCTGTCATGCTAATGGCTCTGTCTTGGTAGGTCAGTTGGTGCTTACACCTATCTGCTTGCAGAATTTTTTCTTTCATCTTGCCTTTGGACAGATTCATTACAGTGTGTCTTGGAAAAGCTCTGTTTGAGTTGAGATGACCTGGATTTCGATATCTATCTGAAAGGAGTTTGTCAGGGTATTCAGTAAAACTTGAGAAGTTTTCATTTATGTTACTCTCTAGTACAGCTTTCATTCCATTGGGATAATCTTTTTCCCCTTCAGGAATCCCTGTTATTCATGTTTCAATGCTTTGTGGGGTCTGATAGTTCTCTAAGCTACTGTTCTGCTTTCTCTCTCTTCTTTTCTGCTTCTTTGACTGCCTGGGTTAACTTGAAAACTTTACCCCTAGCTTTGAGATTCTTTCTTCTCCAGGGTCTAACCTATTTTTGATACTGTATACTGTGTCTTTATATTCCCTATTTGTCTCATTAATTTTCTTAAGCTCCACCATAACCTTTCTATATTCTACATATCTCTCATCCAACTTTTGGTTCTGTCTTTCCATTTTCTTGTCCATTCCTTTTATTGTGTTTAATAATAATAATAATACTAATAAAATCCATATTTTAAATTCCCTTTCTGTGAAATCCATTAATTCTTTATAGGTGTAGTCTTTTGCAGTAGCTGCCTCATGGTCCCTTTGGAGTTGGTCTATTTTGGTTTTTCATGTTACCCGAATTTTTCTTTTGGTTCCTCCTCATGTGTTCTTTTTTCTTGTTCACCTCCTTATCCTCCTTTTTCCTCCTCACTTCGTTCTTCAAATGCCTTGTCTCAGAGCTTATGTGTTGAAGTATCCTCTTGGTATAAGGGCAAAAGGAGTGATGTGTTGAAGGGTAAAGAGTGAGCAGGGAGAAACAGGAGGAAAAGAAAGAAAGAAAGAAGAAAAAGAACTAAAGAAAAAGAAAAGAAAAGGAGAAATATGATTTAAAAAAAAGAAAGAACAGGAGAGAAGGAGGACAAGTAGTGAGAATGAAAGTCATAGATGAAATGGTATTGATCAGGATGGTACTAAGGTCACACATGTAACTGAAGGATTTTGAGGGACTGGGCTTGTTGGGTTACTCAAAATCATGAACTCCTTGCCAGCCTGAGCAAAGCTAGACTCTTCCTCTGCCAAAAACAGGAAGAGAAAGAAAAGAATAAAAACAAAAAGCAAGAAGGAAAAAAATAAGTAAATATGGAAAATAAATAGAAAAATTCTGCAGTGTGGACTTGCCAAATACTGTCTTGCCAGGGTCAAAGGTAGAAGAGCTTCCTACATCTCTTGACCTCCTTCAGCCAGACTACTGCTGTGACCTCCCTACCAGACCACAGCCATGCCACCCCTGTTCTCAGTGAAAAAAGAAAAAAAAAAAGGAAAAAAGAATAAGAATAGTGGCCAGGCATAGTGGCTCATGCCTGTAATCCTAGCACTCTGGGAGGACAAAGTGGGTGGATTGCCTGAGCTCAAGAGTGTGAGACGTGGGAGGAGCAAGATGGTGGCCCAGTAACAGCTTTCTTGCAACTGGACACAGTGAGTCTGGGGAGAGAAGACTCCAGGCATCTCTGTCTGATGGGATCTGCCCAGAAACATCCCTCTGGGGGAACAGAGAATCAGTGAGAAACTTCTGGACCCCATGAGGAGGACAAATGCACTGGAGAACTGGCAAGTGTTTGTGTGTGTTCATTTGATCTAATCCTGCCAGCAGCTGTAAGTACAGCAGCAATGAATTGCAAACTGGAAAGGCCTTACCTGTGAGCTGTATTGTTTTTTTTGGATGTGGCACTCAGTTGAACTACCTTGGGAGAACTTGGGCAAGAGTGTAGAGGACTTTAAGTGTTGTCTAGGGCCCCAGACTGAGCTGCTGAGCCAGACGGAGCTAATAGTGTTCGGCTGTGGGCCACGCGGAGCCATTGTGGGAGAACTGCCCTGGCAAGCTCTGCTCTCAGGGTCACAGAACAAGGATTGGGTGGGAGCGAGACTGAACAGTCTAAAGGTGGGGACTGAGATGCTTTACAGCCTTAGCCCTCATATAGTGAGACCGGTTTTGGCACATTGGGTAACTGGATAGCCACTTCAGGAGTGATCCCAGCGACAAGTGCTTTCCTGGGAAAGCTTCTCCTTAGCCAAGGTTAGTAGTTTAAAGTACCTTTTAAGTGGGCTATGGAGAGATTTAGGCTCTCCACCCTGTGGGGTTTGAGAAATCAGCAGAGGCCTCCAGTCTCCATCTAATATAGCTATATCACCACTGTGATTAACATCTCATACCCCAGAAAATCACCTGTTGACCAGACAATATTCAGCAAGATATATATACTGCTTTATTTTTGATTTTATTTTATTATTATTATTTTTTTAATTTCAACATTTTCCCTACAGATTTTTCTTTTCTTTTTTTCTTTCTTTTCTTCTTTTTTTCTAGTTTAAATATAATTTCCCATTGTTGCCTTTTTCAACAATGAGAACTTCTTTTTTTGCTAGTATTTCTACCCCTAGTATTTGTTTTTTTCCCCCCCAATTTTATCCCATAAAATTTTCTGCTTGCTTTTTTTGGTTTGATTTATGGCATTTTTGTCCTCTCTACTTGGTGGAGGTGGGGTACTGTGGTCGAACAGGCTAGCAAAGAGCTGCTGACCTCAAGGGAACCGCCCAACCCAGCACCGCCAGAGTTTGGGACTTTTTTAAAGGTTGGGTCAAAGTACCCTATGGTACACCTATCTTGCTTTGTCTCCCTCTTTCTGTTCCTCTCTTCTTTTTGCCAATATTCCCCTTTATGCATCCCCTCTTTCTTCTCTCTCTCTCTTTTCTTTTTCTTTCTTTTTTCCCTTCTTGCTCTTCAACCTTCTCATCTTTTGGTCCTGTACCAAAAAGACTCATTGAAACCCTAGTCCAGAGGCACAGCAACTTAAAGAGCAAGAGGAAGTGAAAGGAAACTTAGGGCAAGGAAACAGATAAAAGAAATCACTAGTGAGGAAGATTCAGCAGAAAAATCCTGGCAACATGGAAAACCAGTCCAGAGCAATCCCGCCAAGGGATCATGAGGTAGCTACTGCAGAGGATTCCACCTATAAAGAAATGTTAGAAATGACAGAAGGGGAATTTAGAATACACCTGATGAAAACAATGAAGGAAATGATGGAAACAATGAAGGAAACTGCTGAAAATATTTTCTTTTGGAAAATAACCAAAAGGAAATCCAAAAACAGAATCAAATAAGAGATGAACAATATGAAGACTGTACAAAATATATATAGCAGAGCTGAAGGAACTGAAAAATTCAATTAGGGAACTTACAGATGCAATAGAAAGTATCAACAGATTATACCATGCAGAGGAAAGAATCTCAGAGATAGAGGACAAAGCTCTTGAGATAACTCAGATAGTTAAAG